>WEDG01006026.1:0-116791 GCA_017591395.1 Schistocephalus solidus
TTGATTTTTGAAACGTCAGGACAATAAAACCATGGTTCCCGTGATCGCCTCTTCTTCTCATTTTATTTCCGGGAACGCGCATCTTCGCTTCTATTAGCAATATATATATATATATATATATATATATATATATATATATATATATATATATATATATATATGTATATATATATATATATAATAGTGTGTTCATCACCGATCTGCTTAAGGAACATGTATGTTCCGTTGTGCCCTGGAGCTCAGACTAGAGTCCTCGCAGGTGGTCGCATAGCTCAATGGTAGAGCGTTCGACTCATTTACCAAAGGTCGCGGGTTCGAATCCCAGGTATTCCACACTTGGGATTGGGTATGACTGGCTGATGACGGCTACTAAGCCAGAAATGACTATTTCAGTCTCCCTGATCTTTAACGGTAATATTCATCTGCCTATGATACTAGCCGTCGTGCAGCTGCTGGCGGGGCCCGAGAGTGAGCCTCAAGAAAGAATGGGACGAGCAAGTTCCGTTGGCGATGTTAGAGCGTTCATCAACGAATCATGGGACATGCTCCTCTCATTGCGTTCTGGGGTTAGATCGCAAGCCCTCGCCGCCGGTCACACAACGACCACTATTGCTGCAAATTGTGCCAAAGGACATTTTATTTTTTCCTTCCAAGTAACAATTAGCCAACGTAGCATGAATTCGATGGAACACATCATTAACTTCCGAATATAGCGGTCGGAATTGATACAATGGGTTAAATAATGCTGAATCAAATCGAATAATATGGCAGACAAGTACGTTCTTGCTTTTATTGGCAACCTCACCTTGAATGTGTCGAAGCTCTTGTTCTGATTGTGCACGAGCATGATCAGGAGACAGAGTATTGCGATCAGGAGAAAAATGAGGGTGAGGACAATGGCCCACCACCTAACTTGAATCAGCCGTTCCGTACCAATCAGGGCGAACGCAGCCAGCCCGAGGGCACAGAAAACGTAGCAGACGAGGGCGACTATGGGTGCCCGACCGGGGACCCAATCACGCAATATGGGAATGCTCCGAAAGGCGGACTTCAGCGTGCCGGTAGGTTGCGACCACTGGCCGAAATTCAGCGCTGTCTGCTTCACTTATCTCGCCTGCAGGTGTGTTCTGCTTCTCCTGCAAAATAAATACAGCACGCGAGGGTTGAGGATTTTAAACATCTGTTAGGACTTGTGTAGTAGGCAGTTCCTGTCGGTCTGTTAGGAAGCACAAAACCATCGAATTTCATTTTGGCCGGGCAAACCCTGAGGCAGACGGCTCTGTAGTGAAAGTGGGGGCAACGACAGTCTCGTCTACATACTTATGAGAACACTGGTTGCCTGGACCACGCCTTTTATTTAATTCACCCTCTGTATTTATCTTATGCGGATAGCACTCTGCAAATAGGCTGCCGGATGATGAATGCATGTAATCAGACGAATCATTCATTTAATAGGCATTACCGCATTGCACTCGCTTTGCATGCTTCCCATTTAGTTTTTACAGCTCTTTGTGAGGTAGCCTCCTCTTTCTCCATAGACAGAGGACGCAACTGAACCTTGAAGGGCCAACGAGAATTTGATAGGTCGGGACTTGTGCCTCAATAAGTCCTGAATATCTTGAACATTACTGAAATCTGGGATTTGGAAGGATCAATAAAGACGACATCTTACGAATACAACTGAGAAGAGGCGTTTTAGGAAACAGTCCATCGATCGATTGATGGAACACGATTTTTATTTGCCTGGCACCTCGATTCACACCTGAACCCCTCATGAGAGGCAGAAGCAAACAGGAGTTGTGGACGCACAAGGAGTGCAGTCATCATAGGATGTAGCGCGCAGCCACATACTCCTTAATACCAACGCCTCCCACATTTATCGAACTGGTCTTATTTGGCATGATGGTTGCCTGATCTCACTCACCTACGTCGTTAATTCCCACGGGTTCCCCACCTGTGTCAGTGATTGGCTTGATCGGCAGTTCGGCTCAGGGGTGCTGTCATTAGAACACTTTTGTTGCCGTCTTATTTTGCCATCCCTGCACGCACTGGTCCTCCAATCCCGCTAGCTCACTGGCCAACTGACTAGTTGCATTACAGGGGAGAATTAGTTCAGTCTAGTTTTGGCATAAAAATTCAATCGTATTGGTTCATTTTCTGCCGATTTATTCAAAGAGAGTGCTTTTTGATTACTACGTTTAACTGCTTTCTCTCAAGCAAACTGATAGGCCTAGTTGTTTCCTGAAAGCCGAATTTAAGATGTTTCAAGATACACTTGCTAAAGATAGAATCCAGCTGCAAAGCAGTTGTGGTTTATAAAACAAGCAGGTAATATGGAAGTAAGATCGATAATATACGTAAAGTATATTCGTACCTGTGCCAGGCCCTCTGTAGACGGAGACTTGCTTCACGTCAACAGTTGCGGTCAAACACAGCAGCAGTTGGCCATAAGCTCGAACTGGGCTCTCGTTTATGCGAGAGGAAAGAAAGAGTGATGGTAGTGCTACGTATCTCTCCCCGTTTTACTCGTTTGAACGATGATCAGACCGTGATAACTCCCGTTTAAGTGGACCTTTGTGACACGCTCTCTTATGTGGGGTCAGAGACCCTGCTCTTTCTTCGTATTCCGGTACACTTGAAGGTGCCGACAAGGTCGTGTGTGGCACATCCCGATGGAGCGGGTTCTTTGTCCACCGTTGCGACCGCATGCATCGCTTTTCGTCTTAACATTGACTTCCCTTTGAAATATTGTGAGTTTGGTAGGCGCTGTGTAAGTCGGCCTCAGTACAAACAACTTCACGCATAAGTTCCCGCTGCACCCAGGGTTGACCTCGTCAGCTGTTGCAGTCAAACCATCGGTGACGCAAGGGAAGCCATCTAACGATGGTGGACCTGATCATCTAAATGCAAAAACTTTACCATCCACGGTATAGTTAGCTTTTGTAAAGGTTTCATCCTCGGTAACCTGGAATGTGTGGCCCAGTCTTGTGGACTGAGTAGTATATTCTGAAGGAACATCAGTCCTGCATGCTTTTGATGCTCATCTGACCATCCCTACCCCTTTCTGTCGGATTGAGTTCATTTAAGTTTTTCCCCGTGGTTAGCCGATTAAGCTCTCCGAACCTCCCATATGTGAATGCATCGTTACCACTGAAGCCCTCTTATTTAGTTACTGATGAATCCGGATCTCTCAACCTTGGCAAGCTCAGTTAACACTCCGTTCGTACGAAGTAGGCCAACCTTCTGTAACGGCTGTAGATGCGGTAACTGAATTCTGACGTCTTGTAGGTAAAGTGGGTCTTTTGATTTCACGGGTTGCTGACGATGTCCGCCGTATGCCCCTTCCCCCTCCCAACAGGATGAGCGCAAGTACGATGATAGGCGGTCGAATTAGCTTATAATGATAGTGGACTAGCGCAGCATGTACCGCCTTCTCTCCTCTGTCACTCACCTGAGGCCGGTGTTAGGACAGAGTCAAGACGATCGGAGGTGGGATCGGTTGCAGATGGCTGACGCGCCATGAACCTGCACCTACGCGTACCATTACCAGCCCGCCCTCGTGTGTAGCATTTTTATGGGAGCACATTCTCAAGGACGCCTGCTGTGCCCAAATCTGGCCCCCCTGGTTGTTCAACCGCATATACCGTGTGGCTCATTTTAGAGGCGCTCACGCGTTTGCAAAGATCTGTGAGTAGACCAGATCCTGACTGATCCCAAAGGTGACGATTAAGTCGCAGTTTCTCACAAAGGAATTCAGTTAAATGTTTTAAGCAGCTAATACATATACTGACTTTAAACATCTATCTTCGCACAGAAGTCTAGTTATACCGGCTTAGGTAATATGTGTCAAGTACTGCTTACAATAAACAAAGAGCTCACCTCCCTTTTAATGGCTAAATCTGAGGCTTTAGTCATAAAGGCAATATCCGTATGACAGTAACGAAGGATGCACACATTCATGCAGACAATGGTGTAAGCAATCAGAGTTCCGATGCTCAGAAATTCTGCCAAAGTATGGATATCGCAGAGGAAGGTCAAAACGGCTGCCATTCCGCCGAAAGAGTGCCATGGCTACCACTGGGACCTGCACAAAAAGAGATACAAACAGTTTTGATTTCGAAGCTTTTTAGGAAGATGGCGACATCGAATCTTCTCCATTGGCTATCTAAGGCACTTTTTATTAGGGAAATTACCATAAAAGATCAAAGCCAGATCGCACACCGGATACCTTTTTAGCAAAGTAATCCACTGTGAGATCTAATATTAACTTCAAAGGCCATGGAACGATATGGTCTCAATTGTATTCGTTTGGTATAATTACCGTAGTGTTTACTGACCATCTTCAACGCCAATGTTGTCAAATGTACTTATACGTTTTGTTCTTGGCAGGTTTCTATGTTCTCTAGGTTTCATTTTTCCACCAACTTAAAGAAGTTCACCTCTAAAAAGCTGAAGAGTAAGGATTAAAATGTATATCACTCCCGGGAAGCCGCGAGTGCTCTTTTTCGGGCTCTTTTCCCGACCAGAAGCTTCCGGGGCTTCGTGGTTGACAGCCCTTGCAGATTCCATTGGTAACAGACACAGTTGGCTTGTTTGGTGGCCATTAGCGCAATTTATATAATTTTCAGGCTCAAATCAATCAGGGCGGCCACCAGGGCTCATCGTTCCAGTCGTCTGTGCGTTCTACGACTGTCGATCTGTTCGGTCTGTCTGTTCTGTCGATCTTGCCCTCTTGGTTAAGCGTTTAGTGTGTGGGCATCCACTGGGTGAATACTTCAAACAAAGTGACTTTCCTAAAAGCACTATAAAAACGCAACTATCTGTAGCTTGGGATACTGAAAATGAAGACCAAATGCACTACCACGCGTTTTGAAAGAACTCATTAAACCAAGGGTCAATTATGACCTTTACAATAGAGGTTTGTCCACTGTTCATTTATGCTCTTGTTTTAGCTCAGTATCAGGAGGTCTTAGCAGTATTGCTTGTCTTGCTACCCTTATTGCCTTTGCTACTAACTCGGTCCTCCCTTGATCAGAAAATGACCTCTCGTTGATGAGCGCTCACCGATCGGTAACAGAACTCACTCGTCCCGCTCTTCTTTGGGGCTCATTCTCGGGCCCCGCCAGCAGCCGCACAGTGGCTAGTATTAGTAGAGGTGCATTAACAATGCCGACAAAGACAAGGGAGACTGGAATGGCCATTTCTGGCTCATTAGCCGTCATCAGTCAGTCAAACCAAACCCCAGGTGATGCCCCACCTGAGGCTTGAACTCGGCATGGTTTAATCTGCCTCTTCTACTACTAGCCACTGTGCGGCTTCTGGCGGGGCTTGACAATGAGCCCGAAGGCAGAGCGGGTCGGGTGAGTTCCGTTACTGATCGGTGAGCGCTCCTCAACGAATGTCCATATTCCCGATCTAAACCGGCAATACAACGAGCCTGTGGTTCGAAGCTTAGAGCGTTGGACTTCCGATCAACAGATTGTGGGTTCGAGCCTCGGGTGGAGCATCACCTGGAGTTGAGTATGGCTGGCTGATGACAGCTAATGAACGAGAAATGGCCATTCCAGCCTCTCTTCAATTTTTCGGCATTGTTAATCTGCCTCTAAAAATGACCTCTTTCCACGAATATACGAAACTACCTCACAAGCCAATTTTTCCAGCGGTTTTGGCTCTTAAAATTTTTTTACGCGAGAAAATCTAATTTTTTGGCTTAAAAATTCACACGTGAGTGAGATATCGAATTCAAGGAAACACTGCGAGACGCGCTGACAGATCATACCAACATATTTACTGTAAGCATATAAGCCATGAAAACTTTTTTTCCAACTTTTGGGTGCAAAGGTGATTTCAGGTGGATAAATTAGCGGGACCACGAGTTTAATATCGCAGACACCAAGGTAATCGCCCACGACAGAGGCAAAGCAAGGCAAGAATTGATTGCAACCTAAGTCTCAGATGCGAACGCAGTTTATCGACGTAACGCCGGCATGCGATAGTTCGACCGTCGATTTCGACTATGTCCACCGTATGCTCCACACCAGGTGGTGCAGGGACGGTGACTTGCGCGTGAATTAGTTTTAAGTGATAGTAGCCTTGCGCTGCAGCTACTGCACTCTCTCCTCCTCCTCCCCACCTGAGCCCGGTGTCAAGACAGAGTCAAGAAGACCGGAGGCGGGAGAGGACGCAGGTGGTTGGCGTGGCCGGAGCCGCCCCTGGGCGTACCACCACACCTGGCTCGGATCCCGACAAAGTGGGAGTGCCATAAAGGCCACATTAAGAAGAAGAAGAAAAGCCATTGCAGCCTGA
The DNA here is from genome assembly GCA_017591395.1 of Schistocephalus solidus. Taxonomy (NCBI): domain Eukaryota; kingdom Metazoa; phylum Platyhelminthes; class Cestoda; order Diphyllobothriidea; family Diphyllobothriidae; genus Schistocephalus; species Schistocephalus solidus. The sequence continues at coordinate 6,307 of WEDG01006026.1, forward strand.
CTCTCAGTCCGCCAGTCAGCCACTTCACACAATCATACAGGATCTTGCCCAGTCACCTGCTGGCTTACGTCACTGATTGTTGATTGATCCATACCCTCTATAATTATCTCGCAGCATTATGCCAAGTTAATTCAGTCACATCAGGGTGCTGGCTTTTTTATTAGCTTCCTTGCACTCCTTATTAAAAATTCCAATAATAAAAATAAGTACTTGGGTAGTATGAATTTTTCCCATTTCTTTTCGATACTCATATAAAGTTAAATATATTTTGTACAAAACATGCATATAAATACCCGTTTGTACTTAATTAGCAGCAAATTACGTCTTCTTCAATTTTTTTACCTATGGAAAGGGTATTTTTCGTTTTATATTCCCGAATAACTTCGAACCCTACCTGTTTTACACCTACAGCCAGAGTTTCCAAACTACACGCTGTATAATTCCAGCGTAAGGAAACTCAGAACCTTCTATAAACCATTTAGATGTCATATAGGCCTCATACAAATTCCGCCGTGGATGTGCACCACGCATTGCTAAATGGCCAGACACGATACTCTATGAACGGACATTTTACAGTTTTCAAAATGTCATAAGTAGAAACTTTTGTAAAACCGAAAGTTGCCCTTTCTTAAAGTCTAAAATTTTCAGAACAAGTTATTTTCTACAAAATGAATACAGGAAGGCATATACTTTGTAGGTTTACTATAAAATATGTTTATATGTTTAAGGGCATAGTAAATCAATCGTAAAATTCGTACTAATTAAAAAGGCATTTTTACGGAGTGTGGTCTTTGCCTGTGACTGAAAAGAAGCGCAGTGGAAAGCCTGTATCCTGACATGACTGAAATATCTGGGGATTTTTCCGCAGAATAAGTAATATTACAACCCTACTTAAGTACTATTTTCTAATCTAAAATACATTGTGAGTTTCGTTTAAACATTTCCTGAGAAAGCACATAGACTGAACTTCTAGAAAACTACTCGAATTTACTAACAAGAATATCTGCCTATCTATAATGTCCTTCTTAATGCCCTGGAGTTTCGATAATTAAACTTGCTTGTCAGCCGTATGTATCCCTCGAAAGAGCATATCACAAAAATCGTCCTTTTTTCCTCTCATTCCATGAGAAATAAACCTATTTTTAATGGCAAGGGTTTAGCCTAATCCAACATGGACTTAAGAGCATTTAACGCGCAAATCCTGTCGGCATCAAGTTAAAGCACTCAATAAGTTCCTCCTGAGGCTTATAGCTTTTTCCCAGAAAGTGAACGATAGTGCCAATAGCTCACAAACGTAGTCTTTATCTACGTGCTTTTGCAATTACGGTTTGACTGCTACAATCACATCCTCCTTCTGTCAGTGTTGCCAAGCTGCCAGAAAATTTGATAGGAACTTCAGATTTATCTTAAGCCTCCCTTTTTATCGAAGCGCCAGGTAAAGATGCGCAGTATGCCGGGGATGTCACCGACTTTTCAGTTTCGGGTGTATCGACCGCAGCATTGGACGGTCTAGAAACAAAACATTGGCTTGCCCAAATGCACTGGCCAATCAGCATCCGATGACATAGAAGGAGCTTTCCTGTTGGCTGGGGTTTCACAAGCGCCTTGAGCAGGTGACGAACTCGGGTTTTTGCTGGATCGTTGTTGGATATCCTTAATTTGGCCTGAGAAACTGTCTTGCATGTACTTGAGCTTTTACTAATGAACAAAGGGAGTTGGCATTGTGCCCTAGCAAGTCCAATTAATAAGACATCGTGTGCTAGGGAGGCGACCTTTTAGCGCAAGATGCGAACTGGGGAGCTACTTGCAAGTGCTCATGCATCCGTTCGTCCATAAATCAAAAAGACACTGGGAAAATAGGTGGTTTAAGACCTTCGCCCAAGCCCCACTCTCCCACCCTGAATGCTTGCTTTAGGTCGACCCAGTCCTTACCTTACCTACCTTCTTATCGGAGACATTTTGCTTGTTTGAAACTGGATTCATTATACAATGTACTCTTGGCTGCCATGACGTCAATGCTAGTTGATCCGAGAGGAGGTACACTCTAAGAAGATGGGGTTTTTCCTGGTAACCTGGTTGTGGCCTAACTGGCGCGTCCACAGGTGCAGCATGATGGAATGCCTTTATCGAAGGTTAATTGATAAGAAACCAGATGCTAAGTTCTATAGTATGTGACCTAAATCATGAAATTTGATCATGAAAATGGAGACGATCAACGGTGGGCAACAATATGTTGCATATTTTAAGTATTCGCCTAGCCTATTCCGGAAAATATCATTTTCGTAAGCGTAATATGTTTATAAATAATTTTATCAGTCAAAATGTTTATAAATTTGTGTGGAAATTAAGCTAACGCGTAGTCCAGTGGTTTCGTACGCTAATAGCTATCCTAGGCGATCTTTGCTCATCTGCGCGTGTTCTTCCATAAAGAAGAGAGCAATCTGAACTCGCGAGTTTCACAAGACGGAGCTCCACACACTTTAAAAGTGATTTTTTTCTCCCCGTCAGTCAAACAAAACAAGTTGTAAGCAAGCAAGTTATTTTTTTATAAAACCCGATGGTATTTCTAACCAAAGTAGCATTGTTTTTACTGTTTCAATTTACTTCGAGTTTTTCTTTGTTACTTTAAAGCTTTGTTCAATTCGTTTCTGTCAGTTTGCACGTGATTAGCAATATTTTGCAGGTCACTTACTGTATAGACTAAGCAGTCACGGACCACGTAACAGCACTATCTTCCACTTCGCAGGCCACAGATCTGGCCAATCGAGGACATAAAATGGCACGAAATATGGCGTTATGGTGACATGAAAGATATTTTTCGCCATCAAATAAGGGTTAATCAGCCGCCTAGAACATTCATGCTGGGCCGTATGGGGAGTGGAAAAGTCCACTTTCCAATCCGGAAACTACAGGACAATATTCTTTCACCAATTCACTCCAATCAGTCGAGATACGGGGAAACACGTGTTAAATGGACTTTTTAACGGTCAGAGGGTTATGCTCTACGTACTGCAACTGGAGTTTCGGAGACGTAATGCTCCGAATAAAGCAATTTGCCTCTCGAAACAAGGGTTAATAATCGGCAGAAGGTAACTCGTTAGGCCCAGGAGGGAGGAGGAGAAGGGACGGTTTGTAGGTCCTGCCCAATCGCATAATCACTCATACGCGTTGGTTATTTTCAAAAAATCAAAATATTAGTAATATGCGGACGTCAGTGTCATGTTTAAATAAAAAAACAAATAATAATCATCTGTTAGGATGGATTACCCGAGTTGAGGGCAGAACGTATCCTAGCCAATCTGGAAGGAGGCCATCTGCGGCCATTGCGTAGACTATCCTTGGCATGGCGTACAGGCTGGTGAACAGACTGGCTCCAATGCCCAATAGGGAGCCGATTCCCGTGACGTAAGTGGCCCACTGCACATTTCGGGCACGCATGGCAGCCGTAAAGACCGCCTGTCGGTCTACAGTCCACCAGGGCACAAAAAGGCTCAGACTGGCTGTAGCCAGGACGAAGACGATGGTGATCATGGAGACCGAGACCCCCGTGGCAATCGGCAGGGAATGTTGCGGATCCACCGCTTCCTCCCCACTGACTGTGATCGCATCGAATCCGATGAAGGCGTAGAAGCAGGTGCCGGCTCCGGCAATCATCCCACCAAACCCGTACGGCAGAAATCCGCCATGTGAGCTGGGCGCAATTCCGCTCCCCTCGGGGTTCGGTAGGGAGAACATAATGATGGTGGCGATTAAAATAACGCTAAGATTTAGAATGGTGACCACGGAGTTGACACGAGCGGACAGCTTTGCACCACAGCTGAGCACGAGACCCAAGAAAATGACAGTACCTGCTCCGAGGAAATCTGGATACTGGCCCAGAAATTCGTGGTTGCCTGGAAATCTGTTCCGGGAAGAAAAGAGATCGTAAGGAGAATTTATAAGTAGGGTTCATTTTATAATTTAAATCTCACCAAGAAAGCATTATTGGTAGGGCTGTCAGTTTGACAGGTATTACTTCGAACTCCACTAGTGATTGATAGTCGCATATAAACGAATGAAGACTGAAATTACAAAAACCATTAAACCTTCAAAAATAAACAAAATCTTGGCGTTATGTTCGATACATGGTATTATTTTATGCAATCCCCAAATATGGGGAAAGATATTGTGCTAAGGATGACTTATATGGCCCCTAAACAGGACATGAGATCATTAACTACTCGCAATACGGTGCCTGCGCCTAAACTGCAGGTAAATTAGGTTTAGTTTCATGGTTTAGGGTTAAGTTTGGCGTGAAGGCAAGTTAGGGTTAAGTTTAGGGTTAACGTTAGAGTTAGTGTTAACCGTAGGGCTGGGTTTAGAGTAGGAGTAGGATGAAGATCTAGGGCCATTGTTTAGGTTTGCGTTATGGCTGGTGTTAGGGTTATGTGCCCCCTAAACGGGCCACGTTGTAGAGGCGTTGGACTAACACGGGGGCCACGTCAGGGCACGGAAGGCGTTATTAGGGTTGCGCTCCCATAACAAATGCCGAACATGGGAGGGTTTGGTGGCACACCCAGGGTCAGCTGGGGCCTAGAGGCCCCGGCCGCACCGCCACCTGCGCCCTCTCCCATCTCCGGTCTTCTTGACTCTGTCTTGACACCGGGCATAGACGGGGGAGAAGTAAGTAGTGCGGTAGATGCATCGCAAGTCTACTATCACTTTAAACTAAATCATGCGCAAGTCACCGTACCTGCACCACCCTTCCGTGGAGCATAAGGTGGACATCGTCGAACTACGACGGTCGAACTGTCGTTAGGGTTAGAACTTGAGTGTACTGATCATTCTTAAGTTATGCACAGAGCCGTCTTTATTACTTGGGTGGGGCGTTCCTAATCCCGTTTCCTGTTAGGGAGGTCATATAAGTGATCCGTACCAATATTCCTTCGTGCCAGAGCTCTTAACTTACCACAACGGGTTTTAAGAATACACTATAAAATGTTAGATATTGGACCAAATCTGAAAAGATGTAAGAATATCTGTTCTTCTCAAGACTGACCTTCCGAAGACTGAAATTGTTCCGTTGCTAATTTTTGACTGTGACATGGCGTCAATGGTACCGCTCCAGCCTCTGGCTACACTAGCCACAGACAAAACATATTCCAGAATGACGGACCAGCCAATCAGGAAGGCCATAAACTCTCCACTAGCGATGTAGGTGTATGCGTAGGCAGAACCAGCCTGAGAGAAAACAGAAATCCAGACGTTTGTTTCAAGGGAAGGGGGAGGAAAAACCATGCTAGTCAGAAATTTGTCAAACGAATACCTCACACGTCGTCTTAGCAGTAGAACTATAATCATTATGTGGCACATTACTCGAAATGAAAGCTTTGATGGGCTAGAAGTATAGACTGAAGAAGTACTGATAAAAAGAATATTAAATGAGGTAATAGGAAGGAAACACGAGTTCAGTTAGTCGCTCCTGTAATCCGTAAACTCTATTCCCAATTAGGTTTAAATATTTCAAACTGCAGCCACCCCAGTTGGAAACGAACCCACTCAACTGGCGTTTAAACATCCGGTCTTACTGCCTGGGGTAAGAGTAGAGCTGGATGGCAACGAGACTGTCATTCCCAACTTCCTTGTCTATGGTGGTAACGTTGCTCAAAAAATAAAATTATTTCAACAGTGGAATCGCATTTTACGCAAATTTTTCATGATTAAATCCCAGAAAAGATGTCAATTCCAACTTTTAGAAGGGCTATTATTACAGTTGTTAAGGGCTTCCAAATGGCAGTATCTTCTTCGAAGGCATCAAAAGACAGGTTGAGAAGGAGAAGCAGGAACTAGTTATCAGGCCACCTTCTTACTTGCCATCCCGAATACATAGCGACACGTTTTCAATTCGATAGGTTGTATGACTGAAATGGACCATTATCGACTCGGATGCTATTCCCAGCACGAAAGGCGAGTTTAAACAAGGAAGACAGAAACCAAGCTTGACACTTTTTGAATTCAACGCCATCCGACGATAGATTAGGACAAAATCCACATTGTTGGTGGGGCTGTTGTTGCTGTTGGTGCTTGTGGGGGTGGTGCTGTTGGTGCTGATGGGGAGAATAAAAAATGATGGTATGTGGGTGGGTTCATTTCGGAGACTTTTTTATGGTCGGTGCTGATTTAAGCGGGAAATATTTCTTTGGACTGATTGTCCTGACAGTCGATTCAAGAATCGCCGACCAGTCTGATGTGTGCTGTGAAATTCAGTTGTCTATATGGGCTATAGGCAGATTGGTATATGTTAATATTTACAACAAGGGTCTGTGGTATTCGCGATTCACGTGGTTCCACCTTCGCTTTGGCCTGCGTGCGATGGGCTGCGGGGATTACGGCTCTAGTTTTCATGGTAGTGAGCCACGCCTGTCGATCCCGAGCGAGTTTCTCCCAGGTCACAGTATTGATTTGCAGGTGTTTGAGGGACGCCCTCAGACTGTCTTTGTAAAAGAGTTTTTTCCGCCTTGTATGCAAGCACCTGTAACGATATTACCGTAGGACAATCGGCTAGGCAACTTCCTTTAACCAATAACCTTGAATTTCCTTTTTTCCACTCACTTCCACGCCCCTAATTTGCATGTTTTAAAGTGCGTGTCTGTTCCAGCATCTTGTTGGAGTAATGAAACAAATATATGCCAGAAATTCGAATATTATCAAGGTCATCTGCAGACTCCGCTGATTGCCTCGCTCGTCCGCAGGAGTCCACGAACTCCATTTGCTCAGTTGACTTTCATTTTCGATCCTTGCCGAAATTTGTGCAGCCAGGAGCACAGAGATCCGTACTCCGTTGCATGTCCCTTTTCCTCGTAGGGCTTGATCGCGCACCGATCCACGAACTGAAGTTCGTGAATATTGGTCTTTCAGATTAGAGTGGCCTCCTGCAGGCGTCCGATGCTGGGCAATTGTCCGTCCGTTCGATTGGTGATCTTGATTACTGGCCGCTTCTCGCGGTAGGCGTCCATCAGCATGAAGGAGAATATGAAACTGAATAGGGTGAGAGTAAGTACACAACTCTGCTTCACCTTATTTGTCCCTGTGAGTGCCTTCAAACCTGACTCGATACCCATTACGCTTGTTAGCATCCCGTCGTTTAGTTATTGCCAACTCCGCATAAGACGTTCTGGACGTCCGAGATTCGGCCTAATTTTCCAGAGTCTATCGAGCTCGACTATATTGAGGACCTTTGTCAGAATCTCAGAAGATGGTTTGGAGTCCGTTCCTAGTTTCTTGGAAATTGGTGAGTGAAGAGCATATCAATTATTCCGTGATCCCTTCAAGATCCACTTTGAGTTTAAAGAAGACGTTTGTGCTCGAGCTGCAGATCCAGTCGATAAAGTAGGATGCGGACAAAATGGGTTGTCTATAAGGTTTAGAGTGAAGATGCCCCTGTGGTCATCTCAGAATTTTCAGCTCCATTTGCGTTTGTATTGTTGGTTAGTGGATGCCTCCGTTAAGTTGTGAGAGTTTTTTCTTCGTCTTCCCAGGTGAGTTTGTCCATCAACCTGTGATGATCATTATGGTAGATTTAAATGGAAAGTGAGTCAGCGCCTGGCGCTGTGCTGTTTGGCTTCTGTTGTGCAGATTTGATGGTTTTTTACAGAGAGGGTGGACGATCGAGCTCTGCGTTATCTTTATTTGAAGTTCCGTGGGATGGCTTTTTGAGCCCAGCTCTCCGGCATTCGCAATTTTTCCGCCAGAATAGTTATTTCATCGGAATTGAATAGTGGTATATTGCCCTTGGATTGGGTATGCAGAAATCCTTGATAGACTTGAAGAATTTCTTCTGTTTACTAACGTCTGTGAGTCATCCGAGTAAACTGCATTTCCCACAGTCATTGATGCAGCAAGCTTCGGTATTTCAGAAAGGGGTTTTGTTAGTTTCGGTTCTTTTTTCATCGAAGTCACTAAGGGCAATCATTTTTTCGGTATAGTAGTTAGGAATGCATGCCGACCTTCGTCGAATTTTCTTTTATGCCATCGGAGTTGGTTGATGGTGGAGGAAGACACGGATGTGGATGGCAAAGTTTTTCCTGTAAAGAGGCCGACGCAAGGTCCTAAGACGATTGTTCATGCCTTGCGGTAAGGGGGTAGTTGTCGTATGAGTTCGTTCCTGATTAGCAGTCTCACACTAACCGTTTGTGAGGAGGCATGGGGATTAAGTCGCAATGATTTTTGTATGCTTTTAAACCACGTAGTTTGTGTTTACAAACCACGACCAGAGTGCTGATGTTGTCTTTTATCAGCACGTTTCTAGCTCCCTCCAAGCGAAGGGCTGTGCAGAGCTATCCCCAAAGCAGACTGTTTAGTAATCCCAGGTGACTGTAAAATTTCATTATGAGTTACAAGCTCTGTTTAGTGAGAAGACGGGTCGAATTAGCCTGGGCCGCCCACGGAAATAAAATGTCACCCTCTCCATAAGGCTTTTTATTTGGAAGAAGGGAGGGAGGATGGAGATTATTGCAGGGACTACCGGGTGTGGACATACACACGCTGAATACCCTCATCTGGTTTAGCCCACTTACCAGTAGGTGACTTTTGGAAGTCACAGATGAGAGCTAAGGGGTCAATACGGGGTGAGGGAGAGGTATCCATCAGGTTGTTTGATGCATCTGGTTGTGTATTCTGCCAACACGAACCGGTCTTCATGGTGTCGCGTATGCTATATCTTCATGCAAGATAAGTGTCCGCAGTATATCTGCAGAAGGGTATCCTTGCTAGTGTAAGTTAGCGCAAAATCTCCCCCCCATAGATTACACTGGAGTAGCCGCACAACTGCAACGTTCTGCTTCCACCCATGAATCCCCCGACTGTAGCCTGGGCCATGAAGTACGGACCAAGTTCTGTGTAAAATACATAGACGGTCTATTCAGCCTTCTCAGCCACTGTGCCTAATGCCATCACAGTTTGGCTGCCGGACTCGTAATATTTCACGATATGCTATTAGTCGTGGGTTGGAACACTGCCAACTAACAGGATAACTTGACACTTCCAATGACTGAGAGATGAGCTGTACGGACTGCTTCGTAATGGAGCCTTTTTTGCTTTCCCACACATTTGAGACCCGAGTCGCCCTTATGGTAACCTGAAATATTTAGCAGGACAAAGCCGTGTTTGGAATGTGTAAACTGGCCGCTTACCTTTTTTCGACCGCCATGCCCACCTTTACCTCCAATCGTCAGTGGAAGGTGGGTCAGGGAAGAGAAAGCGTGTTACATGCTACACAATTCTGCCTCGTAAAAAAACTAATTCGCGTGGAAATCGCCTGGTCTGTGCCATCTCTGTGAGACATGTGGTAGTTTTCATCGATTACGTCAGCCGAAATCTGAGCTGTGGGGATTGTTGAATGTGGTTGAACATACAATGCAGGCGTGATTTGACCATGGCAGATATTAAATGCTCTCTGATGATCGTAGCAAATTCTATCCAAGCTGCCAGTAAAAAGGATAAAGCAGAAGGTGAAGGTCGTAATATACCCATCTCTATATCCCCTGGATTCCCGGCATAATCAGGACCAGAAAAACCCGCCGTGCTGACGGGGAAAAAAACTATGTCCATCTCTGTTCCTTAATGTCTCCTTTCAAGGAGCCTTGACCCAGCCTTCTCAGCTGCAATAGTTGAGCATCTATTCACGGCCAACCTCGTTTTACACGCAGTTTGCCAGGTCAGACCACCTCCGGGTGCATTCACTCCTTTACCCGCTCTTTTGGGGCAAAAAGAAGGCTGTATTAGCTCCTGGAATAGCTGAAAAACGCAAAATTACGAATTTAAGCGGTGCCATTCTCACATATATTTTCAATTCCGGGCATCGTGTTGACCTCAGAGAAGGCTTCTGAACGATTTCTAAGGTCCCATCGCACTACCCTAAACCACTGGGATAGCGCCTGCTGGAAGAAGTCGAAGCGAATGTAAGGCGGTTACGCAAGCCAGCCCTGTGAGCACAGAGAAACCTAATACAGGTCTCTCATTTGTCATGGTCAAAGGTAAGTCTCCTGCATATAATTATCCGAGCCTTTCTCCCCTCTCCCTCCCTGATACAGCTCGTTGTAAATTTCTGCCTACCCAAACTAACACCATCACCTGAGCAAATTAATCCTCATTGTCTTTAATTATCCCCTATTTTCCAACGCCCATCTTGCGTGACGATATGGACTTTACTAGATTTTTATTGCCCAGTTTTTCCGTTTACCCTTTAGCATATGAAAATGTATAGCACTACTCCTTTTGAAATTCTGTCATATTTCGATCGTTACCCTTGATAAGGCAGTTGTATGTTAAATACCTAAATTGGGGCCTTCGAAATGTGTGATAATCAAAGCACAGAGGATAGTCACGTATTTGAAGCTGCTGACTTTTGGAGGAATCCTAGTTATCTACCGAGGCCAAAGGAGTTTTCAGGTTTTACGACAGAGGCACAGGTCGCAGCATGCCATTCGCTAAACGCACATACCTCCAAGAAGTAGGGTTTTCAGGAAGGGGTGAGGCGTAAAATCGCAAGAGGAACGACGTACTTTTGGAATTCTCGATCCAAGCTCGGCGTAGCAGAGGGCGTTGAGAAACGCTGTTATGCCAGCAATCAAGTAAGAAAGAAAGGTGGCGGGACCAGCTTTATCTCGAATAACCGTACCCGTGAGCACGTATACCCCGGAGCCAGCCATGTTACCTGGAACGGAAAAGGTTTGAGAGTAGGGCACAATTAGCAGCTGAATTCTGTCAGACACTGTTTTTATAAGATGAATTTTGACTTCATCTTCTAAGACAACGGTTCTTCAGGTAGTTTCTATACGCACCTGTTGCATGTCTGTACTTGGCAGATCATTCAATACTGGTGACCTTCCCATTACGTTATCAACGGGTTGCCCTTGTTTCTGCTACTCAAGATACGATAAGAGTGACTTATATGGCCCCCTAAACAGGACACTGGAACAGGAACCACCTGTAACACAGTTTTTGCGCCAAAATCCAGGGAAATAGGGCTAGGTAAGTTAGGGTTGCACTTAGGGTTAGTATAACTGCTTGGTTGGGGTTTATGGTAGGGTTGAGGTGAAGCTTAGGGCTACGGGTTATTTTTACGTTGAGGCTAGCATTAAGTTTAGGACACGGCAATATTTAACCTTCCTGAAATTATGCTCCGAATCACCTTTATTATTTGGACGGGGAGTTCCTAATGAGCTTTCCTGTTTAGGGGGCCATATAAGTAATCCTTATCGAAGTTGACTAATATGACGTCGAAAAAGTTAAATTTCGTCGTCATATAATTTTTCACTTGGATCTCATTGCTTGCCTTTAAGATCGTTTTATTTTTTTCCTTTACAAATAATTGGTTGAATTTTCGGTTTAATATCCCTACTTTTATAAGATAATTAGATCACTTTTTCAGTTGCCAGTTGATCCTCCTTAATTTACGTTCTACTGAGCATTTCAGTGACTTTTATTTACCAAAGTAGGAACTTAGAATCCTAAGCCAAAGTACGAAAAGGTTTTTAAAAATTTATCTATTTTGAATACAGAACAACAACACCAAGTCTCACCTAAACCCAAAAGAGTGAGGTCAAAGACGGTCAAACACCTATTGAGGGGTGTCTCTAAGTGGTCCACCTGAAGACTTTTTGTCCTTTTCATTGCCCTCCATAGGTCTTGCATGCGCGCCTTCATCAGGTTTGTCATTCTCCTGTGGAGGACAACACAGCCTACAGAGTCGGGGATGAAAAATGACTCGCTAGCGCTTGTTTGAATGTCAGCACCACAAAAGGTCGTTACAGCGTCCGTGAAAGCGGCCGGCCAGACCAGTGAGGCGACAGTTCGGCTAACGAGGGCAAGTGACCAATCAAACGCGCTCACTATGGCAGGCTCAAGCCAATTAGAATCGCGAGGGAAGGCTTTGAGGCTCAGCTTGAGGAGCATATGCTCGAGGTAAGGGAAAAGCAGTTTGCTCGTTTGGGTTGAAAGTTCATCTGTTATCATCGGATGTAACCTTAGTCGGGTAGCGACATTTTTACTTCACCATTTCGTTTAACTGCCCTTAAATCAAAGCCCCGAAATTTGGTTTCACTAAAATCTCAGTTGTTCAGCTAGAATGCATAGTGGCCAAAACTTATTGTGAAATTCACGAGCAGTATCGCTTTAAAAGCCAAGTAAGAGACCAAAAATACTTCAGAGCTTTCATGTCCGTAGAATGGGAAAAAATGTACCTTACAGAGGTCCTCTGTGTTCACTTTCTTAGCTAATTTAAGGGAAATAATACGCTCTTTAACTGGAAAGTACGTTCAAACGATTAAACTCCGAATACTTTGAACCAGATTTAATGCCACTAGAGCGGAAAAAGTTATTGGTGTGAAGAAGATGAAGAAGAGTATGCGATCGCCAAAACAAGCGCCCTATTCGCCTGAGCTTTTGTAAACGGTCGGGGACGCAACCTTAGAGATATGGCATTGACGGTAAGAAAAGTGCCCAGTCAGTGCGTGTTAAGCATGTACGAATTTTTTTTTTTGGGGGGGGGGGTGGGTCGGGGGTCAGGGGAGCTGGGCCACGCCATCCGGTCGTGTGTGCGTAGCGCGTGATTACCAATGCGAAAATCGTCTGTCAGTTCACGGATTGGCTACCACCCCATCAGTTCCCGGTAGTTGTTGCTGCCTTAATGCCGGTGGGATCGAAAATGTGATCAACCTCCAGGATACACACAGGGACTTATTCCAGCAGATTGCCTCCCCAGACCACCACTTACGTCCGGCCGGATCGTCATCCGCCCGACTTTTGTACGTGCGGTAGCTCCCAAATCCTGAGTGATACCCACGTTAAACTTTGCGGCTGTGCTTTCGTCTTGCCCCTTTACACAGTGAAGCATGTCAAAACGTTGGTGATTGCCGATAGAAGCGACTATATGTGTTTCCGGAAGCAGTTCAGGTAGAGAACATGCAATCACTGGAACAAGTGGTTTATCGGCCTAACGGTTCTGATTCTCACTCGAATCCACCATTATAGGCAGTCTCCGATGAGGGTAATAGGGCAAAAATGAGCGTGGTATTTATAGGGCACAGTTGCCATGTTTCTAATTATGTAGGCATGTGGTAGCATGGCAACCGCGTCTGCTAACTACTGCGCTCCATGTGCCTCTATAAGCCTTTTCTGAAAACGCTTTTGATGATCGATTCGAGTGGCAATCAGAAACGTTAGGCTAGTAAACTTCTTATAACCCCGATCACATCTTCTGCGTTGGTGACTGCCGCGTCTTATTTCGGTGTTTGCGCGCACGGAGGCAACGGTTAATTAAGTTGTTTGAGTTGTTATTCATTGATATTTGGTCAGGTACATGCCAAAATTATTGTATTTGTCCTTCTAGGTCGCTGCAGTGCCTTTTTGCCACTTGCAGAAGGTCACGTTTGTGCACTATTGGTGGTCGCTAGTGCCGCCTAAACGGGTCACAAGGTAGATGCTCAGGACCAATACGAGAGCCAGATCAGAGCATGGCAGGCGTTTCTTGGGTTGAGCTCCCATACCAAAAGACGAGCATGGGCATGCGTAGGTGTTGGTTCATGCCGCACCAGCCACTTTTGCCATTTATGGCAGTCCCACTCCGTGGAATCTGATTCAATTGTGACGGCACAGTCAGGGGAGTCTCCAGCCGCGCCAGTCACCTGCGCCCGACCTCGTATCTGGTCTTCTGACTCGGTCTTGACACCGGGCACAGATGGGTGAGAGAAGAGAGAGGGAGAGAGTGTGTATGCTAGCACATAAAACTAATTCACGCGCAAGTCACCGTCCCTGCACCACCATGCCTTGGAGCATACGGTGGATATCATTGAAATGGTAATTTTGGAAAGCAAACTTCAGATAGGCCTTCTATTTGAGCGAACAGTAGGGGAGCCCCCGTCACAGATGTATTTTTTCAACCAGAATACTCTGTACAAGAGAGAATTAAATGGAGGGTGCTAAAAGCGGAACTGGAGAACTTAAATAAACAAGGGGACAAAGGATTGATACTAAGGAACTGAGTTATTGTTTGAGTACAAACATCCCTTCTGCAGAGGACGCAAGTCATTTCGACGAAAGTCGCACGGCCGGGAAATTAATTCGTTGCAAAAATCTACACAAAATCAAGTTCTATAGCGGAAGTATGCAAAGCCTCGTGAATATGGACAGATCCAGAGAGCATGTTGGTCCATCTGCCGCAAATGACGAAGGTGGCGACGTAGCTGGCTTGTAGCAAGCAACGAAACTAAAATGTATGTATACCAATGTCCAATGCCTACTCTCTAAATTAGATGAGTTTAAGATATACGTGTGCCAGACTTCACCATATTTAATCTCTATAACTGAAAAGTGGCTGACCGCGAAGGTGGTCTATCGCGACGTTGCTCGCCCTGGTTTTCGGTTGTTCAGAAAGGATAGAGTGGGACGTCAAGGTGGGGGTGGGCTGATTTAGGTGTACCACGGCCTGCTTGTGTCAGAAAAAAATGAAAAGCTCGTATGCGAAACTGAAGCCATCTGGCCCACCATCAGAATGTCGGGATCCCAAGCACTTGCCATCCTGAGGGTTTACCGACCACAGATAAGGTGGAACCAACAAAGACAAGGGAGACTGGAATGGCCATTTCTGGCTTAATAGTCGTCATCAGCCAGCCATACCCAATCGCAAGTGTGGACGACCTGAGATTCGAATCAGACCTTTGGTAATTGAGTCGAATGCTCTAACATTGAGCCACGGGCTCGTCACTTTGTCAGTTGCGATCGGGAATATGATTATAGTGTGCCACTCACTGATCTGCTTAAGGAACATATATGTTCCGTTGTGTCCTGGAGCTCAGAATAGAGCCATTGCCGGCGGTCTCATAACGACATGTAGCATATGTTGATAAGGTGGATCCCGTGCGAGGCCTTTGATACCGTATATTGTGGCAAAAAATGAAAAGCCGTCTCCAAACGCATCCACAAACATGAACTAGCGGTCAAGAGGCGCGACCATTTGTCCCAAGTTGCCATGTACATCCTTAATACAGGGCACACCTTCGCCTGGAACAAAACCCGCATCTTCGGAGTCTGCCCCTCCAAAAAGGCCAAGAGTTTCTTGAGGCCATGCACTCCGATGAGTCATACATCAACTGGCACATTAAGTTAGATGTCATGTACGAAAACCTCAGGGAAAAGTGGAAGAGATGAGAGCCAATCAAAATAGACTGATGCACACGGCAGCCGCTTATGGACGCATTCAAAAAATGACCATTGATTTTTTAAGCACGTTTGAAATTTTGACTGTTTTTTGCACATTTTCTCAAGTCTGACGATGACCTGGGGAACCAAGGTCGAAAATTTAACAATAAAGTTTACCGTTTTCACAAAGATCCTGTTTACCTTCTAATATATATACAGGCAAACTTGCATCGACTCGAGGAATGATCGAACAACTGGCTCCTCCCATTCAATGCTACAAAGTGCAATATTCTGCGAATCGGAATAACCAGCTCCGGGCTCTAGGTAATTTACTATCTGGACTACACACCACTACCAGAGGTAGAGGCTCAGAAAGATCTAGGAGTGTAGATCCCGCCCTCACTGAAGACATCCTTCCATTGCTCAAAAGTAGCAAAATCCGCAATGTCAAGCTTGTATCTAATTAAGCGAGCATTTGCAAAGTTCGCTGAAGTGTGTTTTAATAAGATCGTAGGGATGTTTGTGTTAACACAATTGGAATTTGCGAAACAAGCCTGGAGACCGTGGGATGTCGCAGACCGCAGCACCCTTGAGAAGGTTCAAAGCCGTGCAACCAAGCTTGTTCGAGGTCAAGGCTACCCGCCTTACGAGACAGGATTGTTCAATCTGGATCTGTTTCCTTTGGGCTATAGACAGCTACGCGGCGACCTATAAAAAGCATTTCACATGCTGCGGTTTCAGGATTATTGCCTTGCATCCGGGGACTTCTTTGAGCTGGCCACTACCACTACTTTGAGAGGATATCCTCTCAAACTACGTGTGACTGGCACAAGACTGGACACAAGAAGGTTCTTCTTCTCCAACAGAGTGCTTTAGGCCTGGAATGCTCTGCCGGCCGACATAATCAAGTCCCCATCCGTTGACACTTTTAAGCGGAAGTTTGACCAGTACAGCCATACGTACCACCATGACTTCAGGAACTAACACCTTTTCCCTAGGCTATCCACATTCACAAATTTTTCATGTTAAAAACATAATACTCCCTATTTTGGGTAACATTATTTTATAATCGCTTTGTCCGATGTCCTGTAGAGTAGTGGGGATATAACCCATTGTCCAACGTTCATGATGTGTCAGTGTTTTTAATTTGCGACGTCATTGTAATCAATAGGGATTTCAAAGGCATTGCCTAACTTTCCCTTGATAAAACTGAAAAAACTGAACTGAAACCGATGGTCGAACTCTCGGGTGGTTGCCAGGATAGCTAAGAATTTGAGTTGTTTTAGTGCCCTTCGAGATGCCGTAGTATTAGGTTCACCACTGTGTCTGCGCAAGGGCAAATATCGAGGAGACTCTCTTGTGAACTGAATGTTAGAGACGATGTTTTTAAGTAATTCCTCAAAGTTTACAGTCCCTCCCTCTAAATTATAACGAAGGCATCATCTACTTATCGGTGTCGAAAGGAAGATCCGTAGTGCCGGAAGCCGACCTTGTCCAGCATTTGTATGACCAATTCTGCAGCTAAGCTGGAGGCTGGAGAACCCGCCGTAGTTCTCTTGAGTTACTCGCATGCTTTGGCATAACAGTTCAAACAAGTATCTGACAAAGTGAAATTTGATTATACGAGGAGGTAACGAAAAACAATAAGTTTTTTTACTTAGTATAACATCTTAAAAACATTAATTACCTTCAAAATACTGTCCATTTTATGTTATGCACTTGCTACAACGGGATTTCCACTGTTCTAAACATTTTATATTCCTCTAGACTAATCCTGCTGAGTGTCCCCAGTGATTTTTTTCTTAGCCTCTTCTACGTTCTGAAAATGCTTTCAATGTAGATTTTTCGTCATTCATAGGATTAAGAAAATTCCTATGGGGCTAGGTTGGGTGATTGAGAAAAACCATTGTTGATTCTAAGCATTGTGTGGGCAGACGCGTTGTCATGGTGCAGTAGGCAGTTACCGGATCGCCCAAATTCAGTAGCCGTGGAACCAAATTTGCCGCGAAGCCTCTCATCTTCAAATGCCCAGGTAGAATTCTTAGGTATGAAGTCCAAGAAATTTCGGACATTTCCTCGAATTCGCTGATAGTTCTGCAATGGTCAAACATGATGACATCGATTACTTTTTGAACATTTTCTATTGTTCTGGAAGTTAAGGGACGGCCTGAACGGAGTTTAGTTTCAAGTGACAGTTGACCATTTGTGAACCGGGAAAACCGGTCGTAAATTCTTGGCTGACATAGAGCTTCCTTTCGGTAAGCTTCCTAGGCACATTGCACCTGCCTCTGTCACTATTTCTTTACCAGGAAACGTGATTTGACGTTGGCGCGTTGCTCCATAAAATGTGTTATCGAAAAATCACCTAGTGTTGGGAAGGGCTTTAATTAAAAAATCCCTCTCTCTGCTGCGATGGCTTCCCATGAACGCTACTTGGCCAACTGCACAGGAAGAGTGTCTAGTAAACGTGACTAGCGGAAGAGGGAAGCATTGCCAACCCACTTGCCTACAGAAAATTATTCTGTTTTTTGGGTACCCACTCGTATCCTCGATTTTATGGGTTCCTCCCCACTCTCTCTTTCTCTCTCTCTCTCTCTCTCTCTCTCTCTCTCTCTCTCCAAGTAACCTGCGCAGACCATCGCTCGTCAAGCACATGAATTGGGAAACAGCACTGAGCTGCAGCATAATTTGGTCAGGCTAAACAGCTTTGTGGCGGAGGTCAGAAAGGAGTTGTGAGCTTGAAAGCTTTTCAGTGCTCCCAAGAGAAGTTCAGTTTTCAGTCCATCCATTCGGATAAATTGTAAGTGGGCCAACGGCTGACCGAAAGGAACGTTGAATTTATGGCACTGAGTACAGTTCGGAAGCTAAAATTTATTGGTGACGACAAATTACCTCGAGCAGAGTCTACCGCGTCAATTATTTTCAGGCATCCGCTACATTTAGAATTTTAAAGAGGTCACTAATCTCGGACCATCGGAGCCATCTTGAGAGGAAATTAGAACAGTTACGGTGACCGTTGCTTACCTTCGGACATTTTTTACCAAGTATATGTACTTGAAACAATCATAAATGGACGTCCGAAGCCTCAATTCCATGAGTAGCCCGTGACCATCCATTCCGATTAATGCCCTAAAGGCGCGAAATTTAAATGTTTGTGGTTTTCAATCTGTAATCCCCGTGTTTGCAAGTATTTGATTGAAATGTTGTGTTCTTCTGCTTGAAAAAAAGAAGAATAAGAATGAGAAGAGAGAAAGAATAAACAAAGGAAGAAGAAGGTTTCAGGAGGTCCCATGAGTTTACTGCCCACTAATCCCCAATCTTGATGTGTTTTCTTTCGTTTCATCAACCACAGCTTCGAAAGGTGGTTATTGTCTACTGATAGACCTGACAAAGTGAGTTCTAGCATGAATTTAAGGAGGTGACGCAAGCTTTGGAAGAAGAATTGTATTCGCCAGGAGTTTCGGGTTCCTACTCGTCTCCATAATCAGAGACCGCAGGATAAAAGTGTACTGGATGAACCAGTGGTGCAGTATTTATAGGATGGAGCTGGGGAGAGAAATTTACCGAAATGCATTAGTCGACAGTGACTGAACGAGCGATATGTGATATTTGACACAGCACAGGAAAAAAAGCCCCATATACCGCATGATCCAATGTTGTTCGAAAATGACAAACAGGGGTGGGGTCTAATATTTACTGAGCAAACCCAAATCAATGACCGCTGTAATATAGGACCGGTGGTAAGAAGGGGTTTTGCGGGTGAGGCTAACGGTGGACCAAGGAGTCAGGGAAGGCAATTAAAAACAACTAACGTTGGGTCAACACGCTACAAAAGACCTAGTGGAAAGAATCCACAAATGTAAGCTCACGATCGCATGCTCATTACCTCCGACAAGAAAGTGCGTAGTTAAATGGCAGGGCACATCGTTTAGTGTCCTGCGGAGGAGCGCGCGCAGATGAAACACCACAACCTAGCGTCCCTAAAGTGTTACAATTGACTGCGCTTATGGTGGCATTTATGAGGACACGAACACAGCAGGCAGGCTGTTTGCCCCCCATTGAAAATGGTGGTAATTGAAGCCACTAGTCCTAACCCTGGCCTCAATCCCTAACCCTAAGCATCTTAAATAAAACTGCAGCTAAGCCACAACCCTAACCCTAAGCCCTAACCTTAAGCACCGATCCGAGCCCCAAAAGCCTTACCTTAAACTGAAAAACGTAAGCCCTTCTCCACATTCATAGCCCTCAGCCATAAACTGAAGTATCCTAATCCTAACCCTAAGCCCTAACCAAAGCCCTACATCCTTACCATAACTTTAAACGCTAACCATAACAATAAAACTGTATTCCATAACCCTGAGTCACAACTTTAAAACATAACCCCAAACCTCACTCCCTAACTTTAGTCTTAACTCCTAAACTTATTCATAATCTTGCATTAACCCTAAAAGACAATCCTAACGATAAACCCCAACAAAAACTCTATGGAATAAACAGACAAAACCTCAAGCGGAACGTGTCTACCTGAATAAAATAAGTGCCCGTCTTACAGTAATATAATTATCAAGCATACATATTAGATCTTCCCTAAACAGGTGAAAAACCTGTCGTCAGGGCATACAGCCTCCTTTAACAAAGCTGAAGACACACTTGTCACCAGGATCGCAGCTGTGGAGTTACTCCTGAACCGGACGGACGAGAAGATTAAACTAATTCGAAACCAAGGGTCATGGCTCACGGACCGCGCAAAGTATTTTCCATGGTGGAAAGCGGCGTGCCCACAAAGAACTCCTTATTGCATGCTCAAGCGAGACATCCACAGCCGTACTGGACAGGGCGGAGAAAAGTTTACTGTAGGATCGCCAGTCCTCTATCCTGTGCCAAGTATACCCGCGGCGTTGCTTGTAAGGGTGAATTCAGGTGCCATTTAGTTGGTCAGCTGATGCCTGACGAGAAATCAAAGTGACGAAATTGGCCCGGGTACATGGCCTTTCCAAGACACAAAAATAGGGTGCTCTGCTCCAATCCATCGAATAACTCAAAAACTACAAAGAACGTATTACCAAAATGACTATTTCACATTTAAAATTTTTGGCTGTTGAATTTGGCGCTATATTTAGCCCATCAAAGCAATTCTGGAATAAACATAAAGAGGTAACTCTCCTTTCAAACGAAGCTACGGTGCCTATTGATGTCACAGTCCCCTTTGCTTGTATTCCCTGGGATCTGGCGGGTTGGCTTCATCCTCAGACAAAGCATATATAACGAAATGGCCAATTTGCTGGACGCAGTCAGCTCTTCCCACTTCAGAATTTATGTTCCGAAGCCTTCCTCGCGTTTGACAGAACAAGCATTAAGCAGACGAAAGCCATGCTGCTCGGTACATTGACTCCTAGCCTTATAGCCGATGTGGTCTTAAAACGGTAGGGACCACTGGTCTTCTAGCACCACAGACGAAGTTTCGGGTTCGAAATTTAAATTACGTATTCGACATCCTCGAGAAAGGCCAGGTATTACCATTGAAAAAATACCTAAAAGACAACTTCTAGGTCATGCAAGTTGGCGATGGAAGAGGGAGAAACCAAGCAGTCGGTCTTTCTACCTCTCTTCGTCTGTCGCAGAGGTTTTGCTCGTCTGGAAACCGCAGTGGTCAGAAAAGTAACGAATACGCGCAGCTGCTTAGTTCCAATGATACTGCTCCGCCAAAATTATAGGCGATCTATTGGCGGGCTGGGGAGACACACCGTAGCTCCGAAGTGCAATGACTTTGGCCGGGTGCGATTGGCTACCCGCAAAACTTCGGTAACCGGGGCATGTAAAGGTGGGATAGGAAAACCCCAAGTGCACCCTATTAACATTTTGATGAGGACTCTCATGTATCATGGAAGTCAAAGAAGTCATCAAATGATTGAAGTTGGAGCTACACAGACTAAAGGCAACAAGCAAAAAAAAAAAAAATAAAAAAGCCCTCCAAAACGCAAATCTGACACCAAGAAGGAAAAAGTATATGGACAACCGACATCGAGAGATGCCTCAAAAAAAGCTAGAACAAGGGGCTTCGACCATTGCCTTGCCCACCACAGGAAATACTGAGATTCACACACAAGCACTAGCAGTGGTATTGATTCCCCAACCGAAACTACCACCTGCGATTAAAAATCGTCGAAGCCGTGAACTTCGCCGAAACCAAAAATACCAGACCAAAGCCAACATATAGCCAATCAGCATCCGCTCCATCATCACCAGTGCGCAACGTGAAACCTTCCCAACAGATAGTGGAAGACAGCGTCGTAGGTACAAAAAGATACCACTGACAGAAAAAAAGGTTTTATAATGCAGGGACTACCTGAATCAACAGCTACAACTCCCGTAGACCGATATTACAAAGACATGAACCACTTTCATAAACTCCTGAACAATATGCTGGAACCTAATACGTCGATTGAACTGGAAAAAGCCTTCCGCCTTGGAAAACGGCCCGAAGGCCAATCTGAATCAACACGTCCTAGGCCTCTTAAAGTTATCTTGACCAGTAGCCAGGAAGCCAGTCTCATTCTTCTAGGCGCTTTAAGTTAAAAAACTCAAATCCTGGAGTTTTTTCAACAGGACTTCTCACATGCCGAGCGGAAAAAACGCCATCAACTTGTCATCGAACTCAGACGGCGGCTCAGCGCAGGGGAAACAAATTTGGTTATTTACAACAACCAAGTGATCCATCGTCCATTGTTCTCCCCCTAGAGAGGCCCGTTCCAGATTACCACGCAGTCGACCCAGTAAAGGGGGCTCGCGCCCGACCGTAAGCATTTCCCGGGCAAACCGAAAACTAACATTCATGTACACCAATGCACAGAGTATGTTATCGAAGCTCGACGAGCTTAAGATTCATGTCTGTGAACTATCTACTGATATAATTTCCCTAACAGAAACCTTGTTGTCCCAACACGTGGATGACCGGGAGGTAACTATGGCTGGCTACCAACTGTTTAGAGAAGACAGAAAAGGGCGTCAAGGAGGAGGCGTACTCATATATGTGAAAAGTTAACTTACAGCTTTAGACAAAACGGATAAACTGGCGTCTACTTCCGAGGCGATATGGCTATCCATAAAAGTGCCAGGCTCATCAAGTCTATATGTCCTGACAGTCTACCGTCCACCGAGAAGAGACCCTGTAGGCAATGCTTTCCTGCTAGAGGAGCTTGAAAAGATTGCAACATGGTCGGATATCCTGATCATGGGTGACTTCAATGCGCCTCACATCGACTGGGGCTTGGCCTGCGCACATAGTTCTGACCTAGCCTTTGGTGACTGCCTTCTGAGCACGACGCTAAAGCTACTTCGCACACAGCATGTCACTTTTCCAACAAGGGTGTGCGAAGGACCACAGGCCAATTGCCTGGACCTAGTTCTCACGAAGTTGCAGGAAAGCATTGACGAATTGTCATGTCAACCGCCGCTAGTAAAAAGTGACCACGTGGTACTGCGATGGGCGTACTCACTATTTTCTTTACCAGAAAGACCCACAATAGTCAGAAGGAATATATGGCAAGGCAATTTCGGTGGAATGAGGGCTGAACTCATGCGCACTCAGTTGGAACCTTTATTCTTTTGAAACATAAGCGAGGACTGGGAAACGTTCCGGAATATACTGCACAGGCTCATCGAAAATCACTGTCCGATTTTGAGAAAAAGGTTAACCAACAGACCGCACTGGCTTACGCAGGCCTTAAAAATCGAAAGTAACAAAAAGCGGAGATTGTGGAAAAAAATCGCTTGCGGACGGAACTCCTGCATATATAAATGCGTACAAAATGCAGAGAAATCGGGTCGATGGCCTTATTGTTAGAACAAGACAGGATTTCGAAGTGGACCTGCTGAACCGGGCCACCGTGAATCCGAAACTGTTTTACGGTTACCTCAGGCAGAAAACACGGAACAAGGATCCGATACCTCTGCTGAGGAACACCAAGGGTATAGACCTCACTGAAGACGGTGCGAAGGCTGATCATCTTTCGGAATTTTTCCGATCTGTGTTGTCAAAGGAAACGGGCTACGATTACCCTACCGATGGCTTCTAAACGGATACAATAGTCGAGACTGTTCATTTTCAGCGAGACTATTGTCCTCCAGTAACTTTTGGAGTTAAAAGAAAACTAAGTCACCAGGTCCCGATGAAGCACCTGCCAAGCTGTTGAAAGAGCCCGCGAGAGAACTGGCAAAACCACTCTCTACACTTTTCCAAACATCCTTCCAGACCGGAAGTCTACCAGTTGACTGGAAATCCGCATGGATTACGCCGCTGTATAAGGGCGGAAGCCGGGTGTCTGCAAACAATTATCGAACGGTCAGCGTAACATCAGTTTGCTGCAAAATCATGGAAAAAATAATTAAGTAACAACTAATGCAGTTCCTAGAACATAACAATCTTCTTTCCAAGGTCCAGCACGGTTTCCGTAGAGGTAGGTCCTGCGTCGCAAGTTTTCTCTACTGTTTAGAACGTTTGACTGAGGCGTTCGATAGAGGAAATATGGTGCACGCAGTCTATATCGACTTCAAAAGGCTTCTGATAGTGTGCCACAACACCGCCTTCTTTATAAACTCAATCGCATAGGAGTAAGAGATAGACTTCTGACCTGGCTAGAAAACTTCTTAACTGGCCGCTCACAAACTGTCCATATCAGCGACAAACAGTCGATCAAGGTTGAAGTTGAGAGAAGTGTTCCCCAAGGCTCTGTTCTCAGCCCTATTTTGTTCATTGTCTACATCAACGATTGTGCCAACGAACTGGACTGCGATATTGCCATGTTTGCCGATGACCCTAAACTTTGGCGCGTCATTCAAACTGCGGCTGACGAAGAGAACTTGCAGGCAAACTTAAATCGGCCCCAAAAATGGTCAAATGGCTGGCTCTTGCCGTTTAATAAGAGCAAGCGCAACATCATACGAGTCGGGAAAAGCAATCCTTCGAACCATACGGTTAACCGTCTTAATGGCATTCCATTGAAAGAAGTGGATGCCCAAAAGGAGCTGGGAGTCTGGATCACGCCCTCGCTTAAACCATACCTACGTTGTGCAAAGGAAGCTAAGTAAGTCATGTCGATTCTGTACCCCGTTAAACGAGCTTTTGCATCCTTCACTACCGCCTGCTTCGCTAAAGTCTTCGGAACATTCGTGCGGCCGCAGTTGGAGTCCGCTATACAAGCTTGGACACCCTGGGTGGCGAAGGCCATCAACATCCTCGAAAAGGTCCAAAGGCGAGCAACCAAACTTTTTCTTGGACATGGCTCACAGCCTTATGAAAGACGGCTGTCGAATCTCAAACTCTTTTCCTTTGCGCTATAGACAGCTTCGGAGAGACCTGATACTAACCTTCCGCATACTACGCGTCCATGACTGTTGTCTCGTCCCAGATGATTTCTTAGAGTTAGCAACAACAACGAACTTGAGAGATCATCCTCTCAAATTACGTGTGACTGGAGCAAGGCTAGACACTCGGAAGTACTTCTTCTCCAAAAGATTAGTTGAAGCTTGGAATAATCTTCCTCTGGATGTTGTTATGTCGGACTACTTGGAGGTTTTCAAGCGAAAGTTAGATCGATATAATGGTGCGAGCTACAACACGAACTGAACGCTGCTAGAGTGACGTCAGAAAATAAGGTATTTAGGATACTATTAGCTATATTTGAAAAACATTTATTTATGTTTGTTATTTTCGTTCGAGGGCTTGCATTCTCCCATAATTCCCATGCTGCTGAATTATTTTCCCACCTTGGTGACACCATGACTGCTCGCATCAGCTGGACCTGGTGGCCATTTTCCATGCGGTGTATGAACGTTCTCCTTTGTTATAATCTCAACGGACTGAGGATGACCTGGGCGGATATCTTGGCCTTTGAAATCACTCAAAGGACTCTGCAATCAGCAAGGGAGCATCTGGCTGCACCTTCCGCACTTCGGTGCTGATTCATGTGACCTCCACGATGCCCCCAGTTTAACCCTCTCCCCAAGGGCGACAGTTTTTTTCTCCTAAATATCACCGGGAGTTTTTTTCACTATCTGCTCTTTTTCCACTATGTTCCACCCAGTTGGCTCATATCAATTTGCCTCGCCAAAATTATCGAGATACTATTTTTTTGATACCACAACTCGCATGTACAAATAGGGAATTCAAAGGTGACTCACCTACATCTCCCTCAAATATACTGATACTGATACTGATAGTATATGCCAGAGGATGAAACCCAAAGTGCCCACTGCCACTGCAGGATACACCTGGAATCGTTTACCTGACCTGATGACGTTTCCGACAAACTAACTATGCCGAGAAAGTGGGAGGTTACTGAAAACATGGATGGCCGAGCACGAAAACACTGAGAAGGAACGGCAAGACACTATAATAGGAACCCCGCCTTATGTCGGGGGCTGGCGCTAATTTCTAAGAAGTTTGTGATTAGATTTGAGGTGGGATTTTTTAAGGTTAGAGTTAAGGTTCACGTTAAGTTTAGGGTTAAATTTAGTTTGGGCTTAGGGTAAGGGTTAATGTTTGGGTTAAGATTATGACGAGATAGCATTTGTCGTTCCCAGCAATTTGTGAGCATCCAGGGAGGGCGTTCCTCTTCCGGCATAACCGTGAGGTGGGCATGTTCATAAGAGCCAAGATGCATTGTCAGTCTCAATTATCTCCACTCTCGCTATTTAATGTCGATCTTTGCATGGGTAAAGTAAAGGGTCTCGAGGGGAGGTGTCGACATCTCCGCATTAGGCACCCCTACGAAAGAATATTGGAGGTGCAATGGATCCTGAGGATGAAAGACGAGCGCCTGCCCAAACGACTGTTCTGCGGCAACATCGCTTAGTGTGGTTGTAGACAACACGAACCGACGTGTCACTATAAGGGCATCTGCACCCGCATATAAACCCTGAGACCTGCGAGGTCGTCACCCAAGATCAACAAGATGGAATACTGACCTAAAGACAGGAGCAGCCATCTTCGAGGCAAACCGAGCAGCTGTTGCCAAGACAAAGAGAGAGGCGCGCAACACTCCTGTGCAACGTACCAGTAGCGCCAGTATCCAACGTCAGTCATCGTGTCCACACTATCGACCGACGTCCGTGAAGGATCGCTCTTGTTGAAAATTTGCAGACCCAGTTAAATGTTGACACTACAAAACCCGCATCTCATCTAACAACACACCATCACTGCCCTCACCACTAGCTTTCACAAATTAAAATACTCTTACCCTCCTGTAAAACATTATCAAATCTGCCTTTAGCATCAGCGCTGTGGATTCAATTCCAATCTGTATCCACTACGGTCGCACTGATCGATCACTTGCGAATTCATTGTGCGGATAACTGTGTCGTTATGGTCATTACTATTCATATATGGGATGTGGAGCTGAAGAACTGAGTCATGCTCAATATTTCCTTCACAAGATGGCCTACATGGCACGCTTTTGCATTTAAAACCCGAGCCACCCTCTGTAAAATCCTAGTATATCCTGCGGAGACCAGGTAGTGTGTGTCATGCGTAGACGGGCGGTGGAGGATAGGAGTGTCCAGCAAGAAGGTAAAAGTTCGACTGTCGATTTCAACGATGTCCACCACGTGCCCAACAGCAGGCTGAACGCAAGGACGATGAATTGTGTGCGAATTAGTTTAAAGTGGTTGCAAACTTTCGCTGGATCTACCACATGCCATCTGCCCCCACACAACCGGGATCGGTGTCAACTTAGAGTCAAGAAGACTGAATGTGGGACCGAACGCAATGGTGGACAAGAATGAACAGCCTATTTCCGCTTGCCACACACCTTGGTCCATGCACGATGACCAGCTTTTTACACAAAAAGACGGGCAGGTCGGATCCCATCTAACCATTAAGCAGGAGCCTTTGCAGCCTGACTCTACATTCTGAGAGAAAAACCGTGTTATCCCGTCAATTGGCTGCCTCTCAAACTAAGTCTTTCAACGCATGATAAATTCATGCAAGTCATCTTGTTTATAGCGACGCGGGTGTGTTGAATTGCCTTTAAGGGGCGGAGCCCCAGAAATGACCTTCAGTGCTATTCCCCTCCCTGTTGCACTGATCCGCTGTCCGATCCGGTCAGGCATCTGATGCATGACTGAGCGCAAGTAACTGAGAGAGATGAATGAGTTTTCTACGCATATAACATACGACCTGCCCCACACAACACACCAGGCTTTCACATAAAAGGTGTTTATCGGCTGGGATCTCACATGCTAGAGAGTATCATAGAGGCCATAGTAAATAGGGGAAATGGCAGCCTTACTTTTCCTCCTGAGAGTAGGACCGAGTTATCGCGAAGTTGGCAGCCTTCCGAGACTTGTCTTCTAGCGCACCCAGAGAGATCCAGGCACATCAGACTGTATATAGTATGGAATATGCTATAAATGCCATGGGGAAGCGATCCATCGACTCGATCCCGCTCTCTATCTCTCACCTCCCTGTACCATGCACTAGCCGATTGTCCGAGTCGGCCCAAAAACTAAAACTAACCTCGGGCGCATTGACTCACAGGGCCAAGTAACTCCTTTGCACGTGCCGCAGGAGGATATTGTGACCATCAGTTTCGATTAGGTGCACAGTGTGCTCCACAGCAAAATTTCGTAAGGACAGTGAATTATGTTATAGTGATAATAGACATGCACTGCTGGTTGGGTGGTGTGTGGTAATGGGGTTTGGCTTGTGGTGGTTTATGACAGAATAACCTAGAGGCAAATGCGATAGGTGTACTTTGGTACTTCTAACGCAGGTTCGCCGGCCAGTGTTATGGTCTCGCAAGTGACCGACCAGGCCAATGCGTGATATGAATGTAAGATCGCCACGGGGACAGAACGGGATGGAGTCTGCACTGCTGGTGATGGGGCGCTTGTGGTGGCTGGTGGTTGGTGGGTCGATAGGAGTGTTTCCACCGGTTTCCACTTGGAGGGGTTTAACTCACCGTCGCACCGTGGTGGCGGTGAGCAATTGGGTGTTGGTGTTGTGATTTGGAGGTGCTTGAGGCTTGCGAGCCTCGCTTTTTGGCTCTGCATTGGCAATCCTGTTGGCTTTTGTCGATTACCGCTCCATTCTTCACTGTTCACGTCCAAGTTCATTGATCCTGGGCGAGATATTTCGCATGTCTCGAGATTGATGTGGAAAGCCTTGTGGGAGGTTCACCCTTGGAAATCCAATAGCTGACGCCAAAGAGACGGTTCATAGTTTCAAACGCTTTCTTGTCCAGAACGTTTATTTATAATTCGACTGCTCCACTTCCGGCCATCCGGGTTTTGACCGGTGCCGTCCTTGAGAGTATAACTATTTACCCTCTGGGACGTAACCGTAACCATTCGAAGTTTTCGGCAATCTCGTAGTTCTGAACCAACTGGCGTCTCTTTCAGTATTATAGAGGTGGATTTTAATTATATATTTTCAACCCTTCTGTGTAGGATACTTAATCTCGCTCTCGAAAGCGAAACCCTTCCCAGTGTGTGGAAGGAATTGCACATTCTGCCTATGCCCACAAACGGCCCATCTAGGTCATTTGACGATTTTTGGCCAAGTAACACGGTTTCCGAAGCTTTTAAGATCTTGGAGACCTTGGTCAAAAATAAGATGATGTAACACTTATTCGAGAATAACCTCCTGAGTGCGGCTTAACATGGATTCCTCAAAAGAAGATCTTGCGACACCTGGCGGCTCTCTTTCATCGATCGTGTTCTACAAGCTAAGGACAATGTGTATGCAGTTTACACTCTAATCCGATTCCCCGAGGCTTTTGATAGTGTTTACCAGGCTCTCCTTCTGTTGAATCTTTTATCTTTTCGGTATATGTGATAAACATCTGAAATTAATATATTCTTACCTGGGCTGTCGCACACAACGTGTTAAGATCTCCACTGTTATTTCCAACGCCGCATGTGTGAGAATTTCGAGTTTTTCAGAATAGGTTAATTGGCCCGCTCGTATTCTGTCATTTTTTTAAGGATGTACCAGGTTAAGTACAGAAGGGCAGGATCTCTATTTATGCTGAGATTAGGAAAGTTGTCTACCAATACAGACAGGCAGTTCGCAATATCGTGCTTGAAACCTTAAAAACAGATTTTGAGGCCTTTATCCCAGTGGTGCTACACATGGTGCCTTTCCCTTTCTTAACACAAAGGCTCTGTTATTGTTGTTGTTGGCGATCGTCAGCCTCAACTAAGCATAGACGGTCACGTCCAAAATGAGTCCAGAGTTATTGAGGATCTGGACATATCATATTCCAAAGGTCTTATTTTTTTCAAAGCAATGCGTATTGATCGTCTTCAAAGTACGGAGCACTATCAGGTTTATCGTCAAATATTTTAAAACTACCGATATTAAAACCCTCCTTTATAAAATGTACGTTAGGCCCATCCTGGAATGCTGTCCGTTTCTATTTAGCCTACTGTGCGCTAATGAATGGAAGAAAATAAAGTCGATCCAGTGGCTTTTTACCGAAAGGGTTTTGTACTCGGAATTCCATAAACAGATTTGCCAACAAATTTGTGCGCTTGCAAACCTTGATCCTTTGTGGTTTCGCCGACCACACAAGGAGTTATTTTGCTGTTTGTGCTTCCAAACAGTCGTGCATTTAACCCCCTTACGACCCTGAGGCAGTTTGACCACTCTCGGTGGAACAGTCACCACGATTATTTTTTATTGCTTCCAAGGGCACGCACTGTTAGGTATAGTCATTTTTTCGGAAAACGCTATTGCAATCCGAAATAAGCTACATAATAATATAAAAATGCTGCATAATTAGTCTTTGTTTAAGAAAACTTTCACCAGTTTTCTTCATTCAGAACGTCTTTGACGAATTTTGGGTGCCCTCCTCGGTCGAATCTATCTTCCGGTTTGATGGAGTTTGCCACCTCTAAGCCCTGTGCCGGGTCTCCTCTTGAGGGATGCCTCTGCAGCGCACTCCCGGGGAATTCTTCAACTTTCAGCCTAACTCGCTGTTCTCCATTTTTAGTTGCACACTGCCCATAAGACAAACCTGCCCTAATCCTCCTCCATTCACGAAGCAATTTTCTGCGCCTAACCGTCTCATCCGAAATTGCAGATTCCTAGACTATAGTTAAGCCATCAATTCCGGAGATTTTTAATTCTGAGCATGGGGCTTGCCCATTTGTTATTTAAAGTCTATCATTTTAAATTCACGGACACTGTTATTATAAGAAGTTTATACGAAAAGACAAACCTTCGACAGAGTCCCTAAGATTTTCCATCTATAGGTAATCCATTTTTCCAAATTTTATCCCAATTTTGATTGCTTATGCTGCACAGTAGATCATCATTGTAGTGATTGAACTAGAGTCATTTTTGACTTACTAGCTTCCCGCAAATGATTGAAAATATACCTACTGTTTCCCTACGTAAGACGACGAAAGCCGGTTTTGGGCTTTTTGGGTGGTTTACCTTTGTCAACGAGCCTTGACTCTTAACGATTTCAAATATCCTGATTTTACTCTCCCTGATTTTTTTTTATCATATACTCGTTCGACCGTCGTGGTCCGACGATTTCCACCGTACGCTCCACAGTAGATTGGTGAAGAGAGATGGTGACTGGTGCTGGATTATAGTGAGAGCAAACTTGCACTCCATCTACCTCAATCTCTGGTTCACTCCCTCACCTGGACCCGGTGTCAAGATAGAGTCAAGAATACTATTGGATGGGAGAGAACACAGGCTCACGCAATGTAGTACAACACAAACAATTACACAACAACAAAAGGGAGGTGCGGTTTGGATCTCAGCTGAGTGGGAGTGCCACAAAGGCCACCTTACAAAAAAACACTACAGCCTGACTCTTATTCCACCAGTCTGCCACTCCGCACAAATACATACTGGGCTGCCTACGCGGTGCCAGTTATTCCGTTAGTTTACAACCTTCCAAGCCACGGCTTTTACCGCACCGTGATGGTTTCAAGCGTGTCAGATTGTTTGTAGTGAGGAAAGTGCGCTCAGCCGTTGACCTAACTCTCTCTCCCTCCCTCCAATATGAATGCTGTCCGAGCCCGTCAGCTGTTGGACGTGGGAGTGGGCGCAGTTGATGACAGGGCTGGTGAACCCGTCATATCTTATAATGCATAAGATCTCCAGGCTTCAGGCCTCATAGATACTCTGAGGACCTTGTAAACACTTTCCGCTGAAATTTCAGATGTCTTACTAAACAACATGCATTATGTATATTGCGCTGTTTGCCACCTACGAACAATAGATACTTCGCTTAAGTGATGTTGCTATTGACAAGCGGAGACCTTTTTTCCATCCCTTCAACTCTTAAGTCTCTTTCTTCAAGATTTTTTTCTTATGATGAGTTGGCCAGTATACGCATGCTTTCGATAAATTATCATCGGGCCAGGAAAACTAAATGCACTCCACGCCGTCTTCTCTCCCCTTCCTTGAACGACTCCACTAAACCATCACTTCCGCTTAACTAGATGTCTCTTACCGCCACCGCCCCTATTCATACGACTCACTTAGATGACGAGACGAAAATTATTTATAGTCTGGCAATATTCAAAATGTATTTGAGGAATTTGGACTTGGTTACATGGCTTTCCGGTTTATTCAAGAGTCGCGTGTGCGGCACCATTTCATAGACGATGTCGATGGCCTGGTTTTCATCCACCACCGGGTGCAGTTCTCGATAGACAGCCAGGTGCAAAAATGCTTACTTTTTGAGTTTTCACTTTCTGTTTACATTTATTTTGTGCAATTTCCTTGCCACCGCTACTATATCTTGCTGGTTTCCTTTTTATGTTTCGTCTTGCTACTCCCTTAAACGTACATGAGAAACGATAATGTTATTTTATTTAGAATAATAAACATATTTTTTTCATTTCAAGTAATATTAAAATTGGTAGATTGGTAAAATAGTAGATTTTACTCAGATTTCCCGTACAGGTGAATAAAAACCATAATCCCTTCTAACCCCAAGCAATTTTTTGAATTTGATGTTTTTTCAAGGTCATCGCTTTTACGCAGGTTCTGCGCATACGAAACTGAACATGTGGGGTTTATTAGTGGTATTTTTCGGACAGTATACTTTAGTGACCTGTTGGCTGTCACGGCCACTCTTCTGAGCAACTACCTTATTAACCTATTTGACTGATAGGCCAGGAGCAAGGCATACGCTTGAAGGATGGATGTCGGTGAACGCGTAATTGCCCTTCCCTTCGGTCCCGTCGGCGGCGTCGGGAAAATTTATATCAACCAACTGATGATTGCGAGTTTTCTGTTCTGTGTCGTTGTGCACCACGTTATTTCGCCCTTGGCGTTTGGTCGCTGCAATGCTATCTATCGAAGCCTAAATAAGAATCGTCGCATGGAGTGGGATTCGAGGTACGCCTTACACATATATAATCAAGTCTTGCTTATCTATACTGCTAACGCTCAACTGTTCGGACGTTTTTACACACGTGTACGCAAATGCGTGCTTATGTAGGCTGACACCAATATACCTTGTGCTACAGGGATTCGTGTACATACGCATCATCCTTAGCATCTGAGCATTCATATGC
The DNA here is from genome assembly GCA_017591395.1 of Schistocephalus solidus. NCBI lineage: Eukaryota > Metazoa > Platyhelminthes > Cestoda > Diphyllobothriidea > Diphyllobothriidae > Schistocephalus > Schistocephalus solidus. The sequence continues at coordinate 39,031 of WEDG01006026.1, forward strand.
ACACGTGGTTCACGTAGAGCTGTTATCTTTCCTTGTATTCAGTCAAACTTTTATTCTGTGAGCTTAAACACCAGGATATGGTGACACTATTGCGGGTTGTGCAACCGTCTATCTCACTAAGCGTGTATGCTACTGTCTAACGATGATGGTGAACAGTTTATCTCGTTCAGAATTTTGGATTCCGTCCCTGCCTGTAATTGTTGGGAGTTCGCGACGAGAACTCCATTGTCTGTCTCGATGACTGCATTTACCCCATGTTTTCGTGGTACCTTCGGAAGCTCTACGTTTACCTCAAATTTTCGCTCTAATCGGTGCCACGATTGTCGACTTGTCTTTATTTTACTCTATCAGTTAGCCGATTGTGCGAGATAGTAATCCACTGGGAGTAATACTTAACTCTCTTCAAAACTGTTCTTACTGGTTGCATTATTACTTACTTGCATTATTACACCAGTCCCGCTTATTTAATCTCTTAAATTAGTCGCTACTGACTGTCATTTCATCAGTCTCGCCCAGGCACGGCCGCAGCCACCGTAGGTTAACTCGATGCTAGTCATGAAATTGAATGTCTATTGAGTTGCTATCCACGAGCAACCCTACTAAAGTTGAGTCTTTGAGCACTGAAACTTTGTAACTAGTGGATTTTGATAAGGTGGATACCGGGTATCCTTGCTAAATTTCACTCCCGCCTGCTCAACCACCTATTCGGCCATGTGAAGTATCACACAAGACCTAAAACTATGCAGTATTTTTCGACACCTTGTGCTGTTAGCAATCAAATTGAAGACCCTCTTCCAACCAAAATTAACAAAGCTTGGTTGTCACCGGTAGTAGTGGCAACGTTTATGGTGTGAGACGCTCGCATCGGCTTCTAGCATATATTGATTCGGTTGCGATGGCTCTTTCTAGGGTCTTTAAATATTGTCTTACGTGTCACACATTAAACGGCTGCCCCTATGTTTTCAGAAGCTGCACACACTCTTATCCTCGATTGTCTTGATTCTGGGACTTTATAGAAGGAGTGGGGTGGATTCAGTTCGGCTCAATTGATTAGTTTCTGCAATATGGACAGCCGAACACAAAATGCACTTATGGTTGTGGCTTGGCAAGTTTCTGACTGACTTAGAACTAGGGATCAGGCTGCAAAACTCCCCCTAATGTAGCTGTGACTTTTGATTGAATTCTGGTAAGTGTGAAGCCATGGGCCAGACCATGTGTCTCACACGCGGTTAAGTTATTTGGTTTTGTTCGCCACTGGTTGTCTCAGTCCATCTCAGTCATATCGACTTTGTCCTGCCGTACAAACACAGTGGATGTGACAAAATTGAAATAAGGTAGACACATCATAAGTCTACCTCGTTATGAACAACTGTACACGCGGGTCACTATTGTGTCCTGTCTGCGAAAGTGGTGGATCATGTCACTTCCACAGCCGAGCTTTTTGGTAGAGTTTAGATGTCTGCCCTAGATCTTAGAACTATAACCTTTTCCGTGACCTGTGATTTAAGTCCTTGCTGGATGTTACCCGTTGAATGGTGGGATTCTCAGTCATAAACCCGATGTCTCCAATGTATTCGCAGACATTGTCTTCAGTCTAACGGATGAGGCCATTGACCGATGGTCGCTATCTTGAGCAGTTTTTAACTGTGGTGATAGCTATAGCAGGACGTTCTGTTGGTTACATGACATATACACCTTTAAATTAGCTACAACGTTGAGCTAATAAATACGGTTGTCAGTTAGGGCCTGATTTACCTCTCCTCATTCCTCCTCTGATTACAGCGTCGAATGAGAACAAGCCTAAATCTTCGTTGGGTGTTTTTTGCCTCAGTTATGCACTTTTTCCCCTAAAAAGTTGACAAAAAACTAGCTGCTGTGACGTATTAAGGCAAAAATTTTGGACCCCCCGGCGAAACCATTGAATCCGTCGTTTTCCCTTTTCTAAAACGTGAGCAAATATAGAACACGTGGAGTTAACGTGTCTTTACTTGCCATCACATTTGTAAACCGATTATAGTACCTGACATATCAATGGTTGATGGCTGTGAACTCGGGGTCTATCCTTGCACTCCATAATGTTAAACAAATTTCAAAGTATTAAGCCTCCGGTAATTTATTGTACCTTTTGCTGGTATGCAATGCGGGAGCCCATTTTTGAACATTATTGAAACGATGCTACTGTAGCTGCGCAGAATTGTCATTACATGCACTAGGGATTCCCAGCAGTCTACTGTCTTTTCAGGCTAAAGACAGCCAGCCTGAGATTTCCAGTTTACGCATCTGTTACCATAGAAAGCGTCCGACCGTGGCATCGACCGTAGCTTGAACAACGGTGGGGGTGTTTCTGGTTTTGTAATTTACTTCCCGTCAAATATTTTTCTTTAATGTACTTGTTTTTTTCCTTTTATAGGGTCGTTTCAAGCATCCACGCGACTATTGTTAGCGTCCTCTGCGTCCTTTCTCTGATCAAAGAAAGAGGACTTTGGCAAGACCCCCTCTTGTACGTTTGATTTGGTTTATTAGTTGTGAGACGTAATCTTTCGGCAGGTAATTTAGCTCATAATGGCTCAAAGCAAGATTTTGTAACACCCTCCCTCATAAATGGTTTTATCTGCCTTCCAGCAGATAAATTACATAAATACCACATCGTTTAGTCCGTCACTTGTATGTTTTTGGGCTGGTTTGGTTTTAATGATATAGCTTTTACGTACCTAACTCCTCTGTTCTTACATTCTTAAGTGAGCATAATTTCCTTGGTAAGAAAGATTATAACCGTCCCCCTTCGAAGTCCATCTTTTCTAAATGCCACCTCTACGTGCGATCTAGTGTAACCAGTTACAGTGACCATTCAAACGAATATGCAATTTAAAGAGAAAATAATATTGTCTGTTTAATTTCACTAAGAATGTTAATGTAAATGCAAATTTGCAACGTGTGATTTCGTTCAAAATCAGCTACCTGATGTTTCTTCTTTCACCACTGCGCCGAGGTTTTGTTTTTCACCTTTTCACACGCCTCTATTCTGTTGTCTTGCGTCAGCCATTTATTTGTTCCAAAGTTGAATTTCTCATGTTTACCTACCGCACAGAATGTTGGCTGGCGTTCATGTTCTAGGCTCCTTTCCGTCTTCCACTATTTGAAATATGCTGCAGTGCCAGTGGTTACAAGGGGTCTCGGAGTGCTTCACTGTTTATGTTCGCGTCTCCTCAGTGTCGTTCATCTAACATCCATCGAAATGCGCCTCGACTGTCTTAATGCAGTTTCCTGTCTCTCGCCTGGCTTCCGCACTTTTTATTGTCTCTTACTTCCGCAACGTCAGCGCACGTTGGTGTATGATCACCGGCTGCATCGCACGCACATGCCTTGTGTTTAAAATATCGCTTGACTAAGGACATGTGTCCTTATTCGTTATCGTTTTTGACAAGCGCTGCTGCGCATGATGGGCTTATCTTAGACCTTAAAGTAACGTTTGTCATCTGCAACTTTTTATATTTTTCAGCACGATCTAACAGGTAGAATCACAGAAGGTCTGTCTGACAGATACACTCTACCTTCGTTTATCTCTGAGTCCTCTTGGTCTGTGGTAAAACGTAAAAACCCTCAAAGTTTGAAGATGTAAAACATAGCTGACGTAGATTGGCGAGTGCAGTATGTTCTCGTTCATGTGCTGTCTTCGGTTTTTCCTAGAATCACTGACTACCAACTATCTACCAGTTAAAAGGGCTTGGTACTGGGGTTTAAATATAGCCTGGGTCTACTGTTTTTTTTAATGATTACTAAGCTTTGGCCGAAGGATATGACAATTTTTTAGGATAGTAACTCTTTTGTGCATTCAAGCTGGCCTGACAGTACTTGTAGTGTATGGTGTTTTTTTCTGTATTTTTCCCCGATCACATGCCTGATACCTATTAGAGTGCTGTGTGTGGGGGAAGTGAGCTTCTTGTTTGTATTTGGCTTGCGTGGGTTAAACCGTCATGAAATGCTCGAATTATTACGGCCTGTTTGGTGTGGTCTTACGAATTCCTAGGGTTTTAGAACATAGTTTCGTCTGTTCTTAAACCGTTTAGCGATCTGCTGGTTAAATTTTGGATTGACTTCGTCGCCTCCAGTGAAGGTACTGCAGCACTGATTTCATGGGATGGGCGATAAACAACGTGTCCAGCTCATTTTATCCATCCTTTTTAGATTTTTTCGAGATATGCTCTGGCGGTTGCTGCAGTGCTCGCGGTCTCATTTTAAAGTTTCTATGCTCCATCCAAGGAACCTTTTCGGTCTATTTCGGATCTAAAATCTCAATTTTCGCTCGTCTTTTATTTTGATGTCCCTTTACCCCCACCCTTGCTATTTCTTGTGTGGTAGATACTGATTTTGTTTGTTTTGTTTTCGTTGCCAAATTATTCTTACTCCGTGGGTGGGGGGCTATTTAACTTCTCATTTTCGGGTTAATAGGCACTCTTCATCACGTCAAAGTTAGTCTCACCGTAATGCATTTTCTCAGGCTTCCATCTGTCATTTTAGCGCGACGGGAGACATCGCCCTCCACGCTCTGTCTATTTCCATTGGATACTTCCTGTGTGGTAAGTCCTATTTTGGTGCCTTTTTGTCGAAATTTTAATATCTAGAGCTAGATCCACATAGGAAAGAAAGAGCCTAGTTTCCAGTTCTACAAAGACCGCCCTGGTCAGGTAACCAGAGATCGTAGATCTCATCAGGTTTACTCTGATTTTCTCGTAAAATGGTTGTTAAGCGTGAAATGCGTGCTTAAGCAGAACACTCCAAGAACTCGAGTCGTCAGTAAATCGCTTCTCTCATCATACTCTATAGGCAACGTCAGACCACCTCCACAGCCGAGATAAAAATTATTAAGGAATGGTCTAAGAACGAGAACATTTTCGGTCTCCCCAGTTGACAAAGGATGGGCATCTTTGATCGTGTTAAAATCAGACTAAGTGGCGAAAGCTCAGAAGTTACTGAACCACAGTCCGTCATATAAGGTCGTTGACTCTGATCCCCATGAGAACACTGGCAGGAAAAGTCAACAAGAGCCTTGACCTAATAAGGACTCGACAGTCAATATCTGCCCACTTCTGTTTCTTAGTAAATTGACCGTGAGAGTCATAAATAACCTGTCAGGGAAAAGGTACGACGAAGAGCTCTTTAAAAAGGAAACCCCCTGTAAAGTTATTGGCTTACTGCCAAGGCGCGTGCTTCATGTTTCACGCCCCAACGGGATCCCCAGCTACCTGACTGGGGTGGCCTTGTAGAACTGGAATAGAGTCTTTCATTTATACGAGACGAAGTTTTGAATTCGCTACGACACCGTTGTGATCCTACACCGAGATTCGAAGGTGACCTTTCAAAAGGGACCTAAACTCCATTTTCCCGCAAACTCAATTCACAATGGAGGCAGAAATTGGTTAATGGCTCCCTTTTTTGATACCCAGCTGTCGAGATATTAAGAAGGAGCTCTCCAGGTAGGTGTTTTTCGATAAGCGGGAAACGGCGAGAATTCTTCTAATTGCGTTCTCCACATCAACACAGATGCCGAGAAGCCGCGAAAGTTCAATTCTCCACGGAACATTCCCCTCTGCAACGGATACCCATGTATCTTTAAAAATTAATTTTTCTACCAATGGCACAAGAAGACCGACGGTGAGCAAAAAGCCAAAAGCCTGAAATATTCCTTGCCCCTACCCTACGTGAGAGAACATCCCGGCAGCCGACAACATGGGCCTTAGGCACCAGCTGGAGGTCCCTGTACGTAGTCCGTGGGCGGGCTTCCGTTAAGAGTTGTTCTTCGAGTCAGCTGTCTAGACTGTCTGGCCAACTGCTGGGGCATGTCTGACAAACAAATTAAAACGCTTATGCATAAACATGCTCTATATACGATCGTATAGAAATGAATTCAAGAAGTCGATGAGCTCTGTGCTGAGTTCTATTTTACCTCAAAAGTTGATAGTCGCACTAACCAGTTATACAGCGGGAACTCCGTCCGGTTCTCTTCGCTGGCCGATTCTGGACTTCGGTTTGCTGCCCGATTGCCCTTCGGCGACTGAACAACGGTACTTATGCACACCAACACGAGTGCATTATCCGTGATAAATGGCAGAACCAGGTCGTTTTTCCCCCTATTTTAACTGTACGCCTTATATTCACAGAAAGTCCGTCCACAATGAATGTGTGTTGTAAACACGGGCAGCCAATAGTGTACGTCACTCCTGACCGTGGGTATATTTACCTAGTAGGTTTTTTGTAGATAACATTAGGCCATCTGTTGTTTATCCGCAACGGTCATAAGTGTTCGTGGTTCACAATGCGGGTTTATGTCCCAGGCGAATTTCGGGCTTTCGGCTCGCGACGGGTGCAACCACTTACATGCTCCTTCACATATCAGGAGCATTGAAGATCATCGAGAAAGGCTATTAGACTTTAATGCACGCTACGTGTATTTCTATCGGCTGGGATTATCCTCTATTAGAAGTCATAATGTCAAACTTCATGAGTGAGTTCAGATTTGATGCTACGACGATCGACGACTTGCACATGTTCCCTGCAACTGCATCTACCTAGTGGATTAACTGAACAGTTTATTCACGGACTTTTTTGGTAGTCACTAATTTCTTCATTCTGTTCTGCTCTTAGGAATAAATCGCAGAATCGCCTCACAAATGTGAAAACCAAATTTATCTTAGAGATCCTTGTGCTGTCGCACGTCTAAGTTATAGAGGCGATCGAAATAACCCACGGACGAACGGGAAACAGATAAATGTGACTGCATGTTGTTTGTTCGCTCTTCACCGCGCCTTTTGAAGCATCTAACTTTGTATCTGACTTGCCTAGAAGATGATGCAGACAACTCTGCTTGCTACTGCTGCTGCATAATGTGTTCAAGAAGTACTGTTAACGTCCTCAGATTGACATCATGTCTGTGTTTCCAATTACTGTGACTTTTGAGCTGCCATTCTATAGGGAACTTTGTGTATTACTAGTGTGATTTCTTTCTGATTCGCGGATCATGTCGGCATGCAGTTTGGATTTTTTTTCCATCGTCACTTCTTTACTCCATTATCCTTAGGTCCAAAATTCTGCTTGCCTCATCGAAAGCTTAGTCACTTAGAGTTAGAAACCCAATTCGAGAATCTCTGGAACCAAACTTACGAACTAAAGCCCGTATCAGCAGATAGTGTTCAACACTTTAAATCAGTGCTGGGGAATTCTAGTTATCAGTACCTGAACAAAAGACCGCAAATTCAGTGATTGCGAACAAAAGCACACATAGAGCAATTAAAACAGCTTCAAGCGAATCGAAACATCCTGATAACCAGACCGGATAAAGAAACAGGCATCGTTATAATGAACAGATCGGACTATGTAACGAAGATGCACTCCATACTATCCGACCAAAAGAAATTCAGGGAAGTACATACAGAAAAGGATTGCACCGTTGAAGTAGAGGCACAATTGACTGAATGCTAAAAAAGACCCCATGCACGTGGTTTTCTAATCGACCCTGACCTCGAACGCCTCAGACCAGTAGGCACACACATCCCTCGACTGTATAGTCTACCAAAGATCCACAAGGAAGGCTTGCCACTTCGTCTGATTTCGGACATGCGAAACTCTCCTTATCCTGTGATAGCAAAGTGGTTAGCAGAAAAACTAACGCCTGTACAACGTCAGCTAGCGCAACTTAGCTACCGAGCTACTTTAGAATTTATTAAAGACGTCAAAGACCTTAAATTAAGCGGCATGAGGGTGCTATCTTTGGATGTATGATCATTTTTTACGAACTTCCCTGTCACTGAGACGGTTCATTACCTCTGTGAATTCCTATTGACCAGTGAGCAAGAAACAGGAACACCGACAAATGCACTGAAAGAATTATTACTAAGATGCACATTAAATGTTCACTTCCTTTTTGAGAACCAGCTATGCAGACAAATAGACAGCGTTGCTATGGGCTCGCCACTTGAACCTCTCTTATCCGATGTCTTTATGGGCAAGCTGAAGAAATTTCAGCTAAGCGACCAGATCAATAAGCTAAAACTCTACGGCCGATACGTTGACGACATCTTTGCAATTATCACAGAAGAAACACATGTAGACGCACTCTTCGGTACTGTAAACCAAGCACCTCCGTCCATCCAATTCACGTTATAGATGCAAGGAGCAGGTTCACTCCCTTTCTTAGACGTCCTTCTAAGCAGAATACCTGACGGCAGCGTCCGTAGGAGCGTTCATCGAAAGGAAACCTGATAGTGTTCTCAACCAACTCTCTTTTACGAGGCGAAGGTAAGGATAAGTTGCCGGCTCAGACCACCTCCATGTACATTTACTCATTTACTTGCTACTGTGGAGCAGGTTATATTGGTCACACGAGTCCGGGCCTAGCCAAAAGAATAAGAGAACACCTCCCAGCATGGCGGAGCAAAGGGGGAGTCAATTAGCATAAAAAGCGCCATCCTTGCGCATATTGTTGACACTGGACATAGTGTGGACCCCAACAAAGCTTTCCGTGTAGTTTATAAGCTCCCACCAAACTACCCCAAGCTACTGGGTCAACGTCTACTAGCAGCATCAGCAGAAGTGACTGCCAAAGGTTGAAAAAGCCAGTCTTGTGCACACAAAAGAACCTAGTTCAAGCTCTGCGCTTAGAGTGGCCAAAGTTCGCTTAACTGCGTGCATTCCCCCGCGCCATCTCTGTCCTCTCCTTCCCCTAGAACGGCTCTACCAAACGCTCACTGCCACCTAACACTGTTTCTTATTATCTTTCCGCTATGCACACCTCTCACATAACGCAAAGGACGAACATAATCGTTTTCATGTTTTAACTTTCTACTACGTGCCAACGTTTCCTTATAACTGTACTGGCCTGTGGATAAGTTATCGAAAGCAGCGCGTAGCTCGCCAAATCGTCTTTTGAATCTTCTTATGGTAAATTTCGCAACTTTACTCCATTATAGTCAAAAAAATCATTTTTTGTCTTTGGTTTTTTGTCTTAGATTTGATTTCAATGCCCATCTACTATAAGGGCAAAAATCTGGCCATCTTCATCGTACATCACTCAGCTGCCCTGATCGCCTTCTACCTCATTTTTGTGAGTCTTTTGTTGCATCCTTACTTTCCCTTAGTCCCTGTTCTCTCCTCATCTCCCCCCTCCCCATTCCCATACTGTACAATCGTTCTTTTTACGTCACACCTACTCTTCATTCGCATTCCGCCTAAAGCGCCTTTTTTGCTTTCGTCATTATTTACATCCAGGGTGTGGTACGTCGTGATCCCTGCTTTGTGTATAATAACGGTTCACCCACTCTAAACGGCAGACAACCACTGTGTGTATAAGGAGGAGGTAGGGTGCAGTGGTGATTTACGCGTGATGTAGCCGTAAGCCGCGTCCGTTTTTTCTCCCACACCCATTACGTTCGAATTTCAAGGCGGCCAGAGATAGGCGTGGCTACAGCGGCTATCTCGGCATAAAGTCCTACCACACATGTTCTCAATTTCGGCCGCCGCGTGTGATTATGTCTACCACGTGTGTTCCATAGCATGCTGAGCGTAGGACTGTGACTTATGCACCATTCGACGCACTCTCCTCTCGCCCACGCGGGCCCCTTGGAAAGACTGTCAGGACGACTGAAGGGTGGGCGCCCGCAGTGGTTGACAAAATTAACCAGCTCGTCTGTGCGTGCCACACACTCAACCTTGTCCGCTCACAATGGACCACGTTTTCACGGAAGCAAGGTATGGTTTGGATCCCATCAGAGTGGGGGTGGGAGCCATGGAGCCTGACCTTCAGTCCTCTCTGTACCAATGTTGGCACTAGATCAGGCCGGCTGCAGATGGTCCTGGGCAACACTTGTACTGGCCACTAAACAAGCACGACTCGGGTTTTATTAGCTCGGATCCTGTAACGGTGATAATTACTTTTAAACAGCACCAGGAAGAATCCGTTGGAAACTGGGCACTTTGCCCGGAGGATCGAATTACGCTGTCAGGTGACACCCTTCCAGACCACGACTTTTAGAACATAATGATATAAGAGGGCTGTACGATGAAGGGTGTCAATGAGTTCCCATCATTTCGATAGGATTATCTAAGGAATTAATTTTGGAATGGAGTTACAAAACTGATGACCAGATCGCTTTATACGGACATTCCGGAAAGTCTTCCGTTTAGGAAGATGGGGAGCAGGGAAATTCTGGTGCAACTAGTTACTTCGAGAAATTGCAAGTAATTCTGCTGCATCTACTCACTTGCTGGTCTTTACGTATTTAACTGTGAATGTTCGGCCAAGTTTAGGTCACGGCCAAACTTACAAGTGTATTTGCTATCTAACGACAGTTAACCACCACAAGTGACGAAAACCCACAACTGTTCCGTGCGATGAGTTCAGTGGTCAATTACGCTTAAACTTACTTACGATGAACGGACTGTACAACCCCTATATCCCTTTTCCAATGTTGCAGTGGCAATCGTCACGACTGGATGAAATGTAGACACAGTGGGTGCCAATGCTAACTAGTCCGTCTAAGTTTGCCATTCACGGCCTGATACCTAACTCCGCGCGTATTATGCTGTACTGAGGGAGTCTGAAGTCCAATTGGAGAAAGAGGTGCCATGAAGAGAGAACTGTCTTAGTCTGATCCTCGTGCTAAAGAAGGAGTGAGTTATCTTCTCAGTCATATCCTGATCCTAGGCTCATTTTTTCGCTGATATTGGTTTTTCCTTCGGGAGCTACGATGAATGTTAATAGTGAGTTATTTACAGTGAGAAAGGCTGGTGGAGCACCTGCCTTCCCCACTTCACGCATTAGCCGGGCTCTAACGGGAAGATGCTGTCAAACAAATTACGCACGCACACACGACAGTTCGACCGTCGATTACGTCGAGGTCCACCGTATGCTCCACGGAAGTGTAGTGCAGGGACGGTGAATTGCGCGTGATTTAGTTTAAAGTGATAGTAGACTTGCTCTGCATCTACCGCATCTTCTCCTCCCCTATCTGAGCCCAGTGCCATGACAGAGTCTAGAAGACTAGAGACGGGAGAGGGCGTAGGTGACTTGCGTGGCCGGAGCCGCTCCTAGGCGTGCCACCACACCTGGCTCAGATCCCACGGAGTTGGAGTGTCATAAAGGCCACATTAAAAAGGAACAATTGCTCCCTGACTCTCAGTCCGCCAGTCAACCACTCCACACAAAACGCACATTGGGTTGACCATGTGGTCCGAGTTTTCCCGTCAGTTGGCAACCTTCCAAGCACCGTGATAATTTCAAGCGCGTCAGATTGTTTATAGTGAGGAAAATGCGCTGAGCCGTTGACCTCACTGTCTCCCCAACCCCCACAATCAGACCACCGTCTGAACCCGTCAGTTGTCTGATTCGGAAGTGGGCGGAGCTGCTGGTGACCTCGTCTACGCGTACTACTAACATGGCCTTGCCCCTAAAAAAAAGCACCAGGATTTCATACAACAGAGGGTTGAACGGCTCACATCTTTCATGTGTGAGCTATCCAGAGGTCACGTTAAGAAGAAGCCATCGCAGCCTGGCTCTCAGATCACCAGCCAGCCACCCCACACAACACACATTGGACTGACTGCGAGGTCTGAGTGTCCTTGTCAGTTGGCAACCTTCCAACCCACGGCGCTTATCGCCCCGTGATATTCTTAAGCTCAGATCCCACATGCCGCAGAGGAGCCGCGTGGTGAAGGAGCCGCGTATCACGCTTGCCTCTCAATCAGCTATGCAGACCGAGCGCATGTTTTTTGTTGTGTTGCTTGTGATCATGTGAGGTGCAGAGGCTGATGGGGAGACATGTAGTGTTGTGGTATAGCCGACTGTGTTCTACCACAGGTTTTCATGGAGACGCATGTGACCTAATAGGCCCATGCGGTGTGTGAATGTGCGTGGGCAGTGCGGACAGTTGATTCGAGTGCGGCGGTTGTATGTTGGGGCTCCTGTTACTGGTTTGCCGGTCTCTATTCGATGGATTTGCAAGCGACCGACGAGGCCGATGCATGATGTGTATGTGCGGTGACAATGAGGACAGGACAGGTCGGAAGGTGCTGAGTCTGGGGGCTCTTCTGCGGGTAGTGGTAGTTGAGTTCATGGAAGGAATATGGGAAGTGTTGATGGGTGCACAAGATGTGCTGGCATCGCGGTGGATTCCGCTTTCATGGATGCGCATGTGACCGATCAGGCCCATGCGATGAGTGAATGTATGTGGACAGTGAGGGCATTGGAGGCCGCGGTCTCCGCTGTGTGTTGGTGGCCCGTTTAGGGGGCACGACACACACACACCTTGTGCCTCTCTCTCTCACCGACGAATACAGCCTGTTTGAGAACCCGTGACTAAAACTGAACCAGTGAACGTGCAAGCTATTATAAAGGAAGTCCGATGTAACGTGGAAGTGGAACCGTTCAAGGCAGGAAATGGGAGACCAATTAGCCAAGGCAAGCAAACATTCACAAGCCTCCGTGGGTTTCTCGTTTCTTGAAGGGCCTTGTGGCGCTTGTCACACCTAAATTTACATTTTTATGGGTAACGGTAGGCTATGTACAGCACCAAGATAACCAGAATATCCGGGCTCAGGTTTTGCTTTGTGCTCGACGATGAAAATGTGTGCGATTTGCGAATGTTTCACGCCAGAACAATTATCCTTTTTACAGCGATGTCGAAGCAACAGGATTTTACCGAATTCTATGGGTGAAACTGACAATGAAGTCATCCCAGGGTTCTCAACCCGCCATCCGCTATGGCTATCTCCTCATTGGAACCTTTACAACAGATGTGCGCCTTATCCCTATTACCACCGGTCCCGAGTCTGGGTTTCTGGCTTTCTTGATGCTGTGCATAACCTACCGTTACTTTTTTTTATAAATACTGTCGGTGATCCTGCATGTGTCGGTTTGCCCATGCATTTGGTAGTAGTTAATTTTTGATAAAATTAAAAATCTACAATTTCAAAACTGGAGTATCTACCAGTAATCACACAGGGAATGCTGGAGCACCGACTAATGAGCGGAACCCCTCGCAGCTGTGCCATGCAGCGGCAGAATATCAGTGAAACGCCCGTGTCCTCTATAGGTTGCGTTCATCGTTAGGTTGGTTTTCATTACTTGACTCTCTATTACGATTTCAGGTTTATAGAATTGGGACCTTTTTTGGAGTCTATCGGCTTACCACGGAACTGTCAACGCCGTTCACCAACCAGCGGTACGTAGCGTATTTACGCGTTATATTTTAACATGTGATCTTTATGGTGGTCACTTCTTGTGGATTAATTGGCTGCATTTTGTACTTTAGCGTTAATTAGAACATTCGAGTTGATTTAGTCCAGCTATACCCATAATCCGACCTACTTCCGCAAAATTTTATCCAACACCACAACTGGCTGACCTAATCGCTCTAATTTTCTCCGATCTGACTATTGGGCACGCTGGATGCAGATCTGCATCATGTGAAAATTCATTAAGGCTGGTTCAGAAGTCTAACTCTTTCAATCGGTGTCCTTGAACGTGAATTTTTTTTTTTAACTGCTGCTTACCAGCCTCGGGAGACCAAGTAGTTGTAATGGCGACACATTTTATCTTTACGTTGGGCTGTCAGTTGATCGGGTAGTCAGGTATTCCTTGCGAGTACGAAAAGCAACCGATCTAAGCCTAAGGACGTCGGTTGTGTGGCCAAAAACTCGAGGAGTTTTAGTTTGTAGGCCAAAAAATGCCATCCCCTTTGGCCTTTACGGGCCTTATGATAATTAATATTCATGAGTGGGATGATGCTGCTGCTGATGTTGATAGTACTGCCACCGACGATGGTTTCCCTAGGGGCGAACTTTGTCTTCGGCACTATTTACCCTCGGCAAGCCCATCAATGGTGCGTGGACCACAATCCTCCGGCATTTCAAATGCGCATTGATCCGCGACTTTTCGGACATTGGTTGCATGCGTCGGCATGCTTGCCGAGGACGGTGTCCTGTAGTTCGTGCATCGGAATGAGAACGCTCCCGCCCACACCGCTCACACACCGATTTAAGGCTCTAAGATTGTGGGTAAGCCTTATTTTATGACGGGCAGAATTCGTAATTTCTTAATATCGTCATACCCTGTGGACTTGTTATACTTAACAGATTGACTCGATCGGTGCCCGATTGCACCTTCAGAGATTACCGCCGTATCGTCCGCGCCGCTCATCTGGAGGAACCGAGTCTGCTTAGTTCGCGAGTAGCTTTCCCCAATGACGGTTCTACTCTGCACAAACCGAGGATGTGCTGGGTAGCCGTCAGCTGGTCCAATAAGCGGGCCGCGTCTTCCTAGGGGTTTGGTCTTCCCGGGATGATGATGATTTTTGTGGTGGTGGTGGTGGTGGTGGTGGTGATGGTTACGGTGATGAGGAGGATCGGGATGATGCCAATGTGGGTGATGACGATGACGCCGCCGCCGATGACGCTTCTTATTAAAATGTTTATGACTTGTCATAGTGATGTAACTTTTTTGACTTTAACACTTTTATTTCAGACTAGTTGATTAAAAGTACAAACCTCAATATCAGTATCGTGATTGCAGTAATACATTAAAACCGTATTATGTAGGAATAGTTGGGGTTAACCGTAACAAATAAGTCGGACTTTCGATGTTATCTCTGCAACCTTCTTCTGACTTTTGTGAAAGACCCTTAGATTATTATTTTTTCTTTGGAAGGGGGGAGGAAATAATGACTGATTGTTATTCAACTATTGTACTTTTATTTAGGTGGTTTTTTCGAACTCTGGGGTACACACCCGACAGACGTAGGGTTGCCCTTACAACCCTCGTCTACTCTGTTCTTTTCGCGCTCACAAGGAATGCCCTAGTGCTACCCTACTGGATCATCGCATACACGGTCTACAACAGTCCTGAACACCTTAGGGCCAGCCGCTTGTTGCCCAACCTCACTCGAATCTGGTTCACCGCCTCCCTCACTCTCGATGCCCTAAACACATACTGGGCAGTACAAGTTTATCCCATTGGCTACAGAGCCGCTGTCCTACTCTATACCGCAGACTGGCGCACTGATATCGACCGCGCTAAGGCTCGACTGCGTGGTCGTTTCCAGAGCGCTCGAAGGCGTGCCATGAACACGAAATTGATTAAGTCTCTTCGGCGAACTGCTTCATTCGGTCGCATTCACCGAGTCTTCTCGGGACCATCCTTCCCCTACGATTTCGATGTCTTTCCGGAGGTACTGAGCGAGCCGGAGTTCGACGATGATTCCGGTACGACCACGCCAAAAGACCATTCTCCCACTTCTCCTCTTAATGGTGGAAATGAATCAAGTCCAGAGGACGAGCGATTTTCATCTGCCGGCCTTTTATTTCGGGCTCGACCAGAACCTTCCTCCGCGTAGCTCACCAACCTGTCTTTTATTTAACTAAATTATTTTTTCACGAGTTCACACATGCGCCTGAGTCCAGCGAATGACCAGTATGCCCCTTAACCTATTTTATGACTGCCTGATGCTTGCCCATCCTGTACCCACATCTGCGATCATTCTTATGCTGTTTTCATCCCTCAATTTCGGGTTTTGTGTATTTTCCCCTCTTGTTCTCTGGGTATTGCATTAGTTGATTTCAATCGTTTTCGTTAACGTTTTGAAGTGTCAGCTTTTCGTGATACTACGTTCTATGTTTCTCGTAATCGATTCTTTGTAGGTAACTGAGTTTTCCCGAGTCTCACTCACGCCTAACCTTTGCGTCTTTCCGGTCTGTGATGAACCTTATTCGCCGTGATGATAGCGTTTTTTGGTAGCTGTGGAAATCCCTCTTGCTGCATACGGGACTTCTCCGGTAGATGGGACCTCATGCCGACTCGGTTTCTGGGATTATACTTTACCCGGTCACGGCACGTCTACCTAACCTCAGTACTTTCGCATATGTTGCCTCTCCTCGGCGTACTTACGGAGTCCACCCTAAGGCCAAATCACTTTGACTCAAGAACCCCTCCCATTTCTTAACGGACCGTGTCAAGCATGCCCTTTGCCTAATCTCTTGACCACCCAAATTTTATGGTGGCATTGCATTTAGGAAAGCACCGTGAAAAAATGTGCTAACCATCTTAGTTGTCTTTTTTGATGGACCGAATACGCTCGCAAGGTTAACGTAACTTGCGCGAATGGTCTCATTCGAGATCCTGTCTGTGTACTTCGTCCCTAGGAAATGACATATGGGAACAACCATTCTGTGCTCATTTATCACCCACACAGTTTGACATTCGCAGGTGTTGGGTGGGCCTTCTTGGCAGTCAAGTGTTGAAACGAGTGCGGGCCGTTATAAATCCTTGAAGTAGCATGTACTCTCAGTACTAGATTGTCCTTTCTCCACTTGCCAACAGCTTGACCTTGCATATTAACGACTACTCACTTATTAGGGCCGCAATTATCGGATTAGACACAGCTAGATAATTCCTTGGCCTCTGTTGTGCTTATGGGTCCAGCCGGCTGATTAACCAGTCTCGTTCAATCACCAGATGGACGATATCTTCAGCCCAACCAAGGCCGGTCAGGCGGTGACCTGGTTCAAAGTTGGTGCCGAGGATGCATGCAGCATTTTATAGAAGCCAGTTAACTACTTCGTTAATTAGGGCCGCTTATTCACGTTACGTCGAATCACAAACGGTTGTAAGGAGTTGGCCTGCGCGGGAGCTCGTGCAACGTTACAACTATAATTAGTCTTTATCACGTTGTCTTGGCTGATGTCCCTTACCCGCGACAGGGACTCAACACTAGTGAATTCAGCTAGCAGGCAACCGTGCATTTCATGTAGCCTTGGCGGTAGGAAATCGCCCGAGCTAGGTTGCTCTCTCCCGTGAGTGTTTCATGCGTCAGGTGGGGCAAGGGACAACTTTGACATGTGATATCGCTGAAACTTCAAACAGGTTACAAACTGCGATGGAAGTGCAAATTTTGTCCTTGGGCGTCCCCCGCTTTCGGGATAGCCAGGAGAACTACAATTCACGATCTGATGTTGCAAGATCCGATTGGATCGTTGACCTTTTTTCGGTCTGAGTGTGCTGCCGGTTGAATGTGAAACTTTGGACAGCAGGAAGGCGGAGTTCCAGATGAGCATAAAATTAAAACTCTATCAAGTACCCATAGTTATCTGGTTTTGTGGGGTCGCGCTTGTGAGACAATGCGGTAGAGCTTCGGTCAGTTGCCTATTGCAGCGATTTCATCTAGTAGTTGCTTAGTCGGGAGGAGTACACAACAGTCTGCCAGTGCCCTGATGAAATCTGCTCAAATATTAACAGGCGGACCGCCCAGTGACCAAATGGATCGCGTAAACTCACCAGCCTCGGTTTATTAATAGATACGCTGTACAATCTTACTGCGAATATACAGTAGACTTGGCCGGTTTAACGGTATCTGGTTTAGACCGCGCATGCGAGTTCAAAACGTCATATAAATAAACCTTTGGCGGAAATCAATCCCACTGTGTCTTCGTGCAGATTGTGAAGGATCGGAGCAGCTTCCTTTGGCTGGATCTACTCGGAGAATAAGCCCACTTGAAGATGGACGAAGCCAAGCGTCGTGTACTTATAAAAGAATTTGCACTGTGGGCGAGCCCAGGTTCCAGTGCGAAAGAAGCTTGACTGCTTATCGTGCATATTCCAATAGTTCTTGAGCGGACGACGTCTCACGGTTCTAACTGCGACAAATGGGGTGTCGAACGCGTCTTTGGGCGCCTTCGAGCTGACAGCCGAACAGCATCGCTGCGTCGTAGGCTGAGATCGAGTCCCTATACCAGACTGCGTGGGAGGTGCGCTGAACTAACACGAGGACTCGACCAGGGCATGACACACATTGTTCGTGATGATCATCCATAACAAATGTACGGAGACTCTGGTGGCGCACCTAGGCACAAGTTCACGCTACGCCAGCCACTTGCACCCAATCCCCTTATCAGATGGCTGACCGGCTCGGAAAGTCATCTGGTGCCTGTGTGAGGGAATTGACACGTGATAGATGCGTTGGACCAACACGAGGGCCTCATCAGGGCATGGCAGGCGTTATTCGGGTTGCGCTCCCATAACAAATGCCGAGCATGGGGGGGTTGGTGGCACGCCCAGGGGCGGCTGGGGCCTAGGGGCCCCAGCCGCGCCAGCCATCTGCGCCCTCTCCCATCTCCGATCTTCTTGACTCTGTCATGACACCGGGCTCAGGTGGTGGAGGAGGAGAAAGTGCAGTAGCTGCAGCGCAAGGCTTCTATCACTTAAAACGAATTCACGCGCAAGTCACCGTCCCTGCGCCACCCTTCTGTGGAGCATACGGTGGAGATCGTCGGACACCGACAGTTGAACTATCGTGCGAGGGAAGAGAGAGGGAGAGCGCTGTCGGCTCTAGGGACTGCGTTTCCAAGGCATTCGGACAAAGTCCCCACTAAATAGTCCGACGCAATTTCATCTGTCACGGAGCGCTAAGAGTTGCGGCTTAGAGGGCTAAAACTGACGGGATAAGTAGGTCCTTTTCTCAGGACGCAGAGTTTGACTGCACTGATTCCTTTTCGATATGGCTTCTCTGGCCCACCCACTTAGTTGGGATCCAAGCCGTCTCTTGTACTTTTGTGTGTGAAATCTTGGCCCGCCATTTGCAGACTAGGCGTATTTGGCACCCGTAAACGACTGTTTAGCTTTGTCAACCAGTACGCCCGAGTTCACATCCGTTCTTCTTGACGCTGTCATGACAACGGGCTCAAGTGGGTGAGGGAAGAGTGCATCAGATGCAGCGCTCGCGAAATCACCATCCCTACACTCACCACACTGTGGGGATAATGGTGGGCGTCGTCGGTAGAGATTATGCTATTGTTACAGGCAAAGATTATGCCAACGGAGAGGGAATGCGATATTACCACGCCAGCGGATGCCTACTGAGAATCTGTCCAATCCGCTCACTATCAACACCATCCTTAGGCTTTCCTGTCGTCTTGATGATGCTTTCAACCACATCAATCGCAATTACTGAGGCACATACCCACCCGGAGTAAAAAGACTTTGTCGTTGGTGGAACATCGTATCAAATGCTGAACTTACTGCCTCGGTCAATTTGAAAATCAGATTCACATGTAGCCACAGTGACGATCATGTGAGCGGAGTTCAACAACACATATGAATACGACAGCACTGGACCTGGTTGGACGCAAGAGACTGTCCAGCGCGCCAGGCAACCATTTTGATCACACGCAAACCCTATAGTTCATGCATTCTCAGTGCATCTCGAGGCCAAGGCGGCGTGCTAACACAGCGTCTGATCTTCGGGAGAGACCGATTTCACAGGATCTATAAGAAAAAGTAAGGCAGCATAGTTTCGATGCCAAGGGAATGTGCAACAAAGAAGGAGAGAAGTTTAGATTCGCAAAAGTGAGAATTCCGGGACGAAATTCCGATACATTTAAAATGCTCATGGGAAATGGTTTGTTTTCTCACTGACCTTTCGGATAGCTCGGCCGGCCCCCCTTCCTCAAAGCGTTTTGCTGCAAATATCGATCAGTGTTTTGAATGACAGACTAAACTTGCGGCCTTGGACAGATCGATTTTTCTCTCGGTCGCTACCTCAGCCTTTGTGTGAATAGTTGCGTAGCTCGATGATCGCTGGTGTTGGGCAATTTACGTCGGTTGAGGATGCTTGTAAGCCTACCTCCTCTTGCGATGCGTTCGTCGCGGGGCCGTCTTCCCTTGTACATCTTAAGTGCAGTGTAACCATCTTTTCCTGGTCTTTGTGCATGCAATGATGCAGGATTTTATAGGCCGCTGGAAGGTCTAGATTACTGTTGATAGAGTTGCATCTGAATACCACGTATCAAGCGTAAATCATTCAGCTTTTGAGGTTCCTCGGACTATGATGGTCGCTCCCTGGATGTCGAAAGTGTGGCCAGACATTCTGAAATGTTCAAAACAGAGAATATGTGCTATCCCGTCAAATGATAACTGAAATTCAGCAATTCTTTTTCGATTCTAAAAGCTTACTCAAGTAAGATTTATTAGCGTGCGGCATAAACTCAAGATATTTTAGTCATTCCATGATGCCCTCTTTTGAAAAATCTTCTTTCCCACGCCTACAAAGACTACTATCTGTAAAAAAATAACTACTTAAGTAGCATGAACTTTTCCCAGTTAGTTGTGATGTCCTTGTAAATTAAAATATATGTTATTCAAAAATGCACAAAAATCATCTTTCTTGTACTCATTTGGCAAAGGCCTACGTCTCCTTCGAATTTTATATTTAATGAAAGGGTAAGTTTTCGTTTTTAAAAACTTCCTAATTATGAGATTTTTGAAGACAAGGAAAATTCCATTGTTAATGCATCGCATCTGTTCATTTATTAATACCGTTTGTTAAGTATACATGGTCCATATCCACTGTTAAATGTTTTGAGCACAATAACTAGACACCTTTCTGATAACGTATAGAAAATTGCGGTTGTAGTTTGGGAGCCCTGAATGCAAGTATAACAGCAGGTCAGGTTTAAACGTATTCGTGAATCGGACAAAAATAAAACCGACCGATACGCTTCGTTCAAATATAAAATGTTAGGAAGACGTAACAGGTGACCAGCTAATTGCAAGAAATAATATTTTGGGCAGGTTTTATATCCAATATATTTGAATTTTTAACGACATCGAAAATCACTGGGAACAACGCATTGGTCAAAAGCAGTCGTTTACAACGGAATGAAACCTTTGCAGGCGAGCGGACGGAATCTCGTTCGAAATCTGGTCTCTTGACGTGACTGAAATGTCTCAGGATCATACTGGACAATATTTAACATTAGAACCCTACTTAAATTGATAAACCGTCACGAAATTTGTTGGAACCAATAAAGCTTCAAATTAATATCCAGGAAAAATGCTTCAAATTTATTTAGTACTCTTCTCAAATCGAAAACGCATTGCAGAATTTCGGTTAACCTTTCACGAGATCATGACCGTGAAGTCTGAGTTGAGTCTTCAGTTGACAACCTTCCAAACAACGGCGCTTAACGCACCGGGACAGATTCAAGCACGTCAGCTTTTTATAGTGAGGAAAATGCGCTGAGAGGTGGCCTTAGTCTCTATTTCCTTCCCCGTGCACCAATCGACCGTGTGAGTCGGTCAAACAACTGATGCTGAGATCGGGCGAGTTGACTGACAGAGCTAAAAACGATTCCTCTGTGGGTGCCACAGACATGACGTGCTTCTCTCCTCCGCACAATTCAATTGGATGAAACACACCTATACGCAAACACCTAGGCAGACAACACATGCACAAGTCATGTCATACGATGTCTGAATCCGTAAAACGATCTGTAACTGGCATTAAATCTACTTTTTGGATACCTTCCGGTTCGTATAAAGTTGGTGATTAGCACATGTGGCAGACGTTATACAGAAGCTGGTCGAACATGATGATGATGATTATGGATGGAAGTAAGAATAAATAGGAGGACTGATCGTAAGGTGCGATTCCTCGCGCCAGGAGAGCTCATTCGTCACTCCAGTAAGTCTGACGCGTTCGAAACCATTACGACGAGTCAAATTTTTGTCCTACAAGGCTGCCATTTGACGGAATACATCCGTTCTCCTTCGAGTGCTAAACTGTTGCGTTGTTTGCTTGGTCGTGTTTATACCTCCCATGTGCGAGTTCAGGGCCGTTTGTAGCGTGTGCCCCCTAAACGGGTCACGTGGTAGATGCGTTGGACCAAGACGGGACCACATAAGGGCATGGCAGGCATTATTCGGGTTGCGCTCCCATAACAAATGCCGAACATGGAGGTGTGGTGGCACGCCTAGGGGCGGCTAGGACTTAGAGGACACAGCCGCGCCAGCCACCTGCGTCCACTTCTGCCTCCGGTCTTCTTGACTCTGTCTTGACACCGGGCTCAGGTGGGGGAGGAGGAGAGAGTGCGGTAGATGCAGCGCAATACTACTATCACTTTAAACCAAATCACGCGCAAGTCACCGTTCCTGCTCCACCCTTCCATGGAGCATACGGTGGACATCGTCGGACTACGACGGTCGAACTGTCGTGTAGCGTGCACACACTCCCGCATCAGACAACTGACCGGCTCGGATGGTGGTTTGATTGTAGGGGTGGGGGGGAGAGTGAGGTCGACAGCTCAGCGCATTTTTCTCAATATAAAAAATCTGACGCGCTTGAAAATATCACGGTGTGCTAAAAGCCGTGGCTGAGAAGGTTGCCAACTGACGGGATAACTCAAACCACGTGGTCAGCCCAATGTGTGTTTTTCGTGTGGAGTGGCTGACTAGCGGACTGAGAGTCAGGCTGCAATGGCTCCTTCTTAATGCGGCCTTTAGGGCACTCCCACTCCGTGGGATCCAAGCCAGGTGTGGTGATACGCCCAGGGGCAGCTCCGACCGCGCCAGCCACCTGCACCCTCTCCCATTTCCGGCCTTATTGACTCTGTCTTGACATCGGGCATAGGTGGGGGTGAGTGCGATAGATGCAGTACAAGTCTACTATCACTTAAAACTAAATCACTCGCAAGTCACCGTCCCTGCACCACCTTTCCGTGGAGCACACGGTGGACCTCGTCGTAATTGACGGTCGAACTGTCGTGTAGCGTGCGCTAAACAACAGTTTTACGTCACCTAAACCACGGCCTCCAACGTCATCCCCGCTCAATTTGACTCATACAAAATGCCGCGAAATGTGAGAGGTAAGAGAGATGTGGGATATATCCAAGTCGAACGCAACAATTTGTTTCATAAAATAAACAATCAAATATTCCCTAATATCTGCGGATTCGAACGTTTCCGTGTGACGGGTAACACTGTCCAACTTTGGATTGAGGGTCAAGTAGCCATGGCTTCTTCTTAGTGCTGCCTCTAGGACACTCTTGATGAAGTGACATACGCACCTCCCCCTGTAAGCCTGTTATGTGCAGAGCTAGTGACTGGGCTGCGTTTGGCGCTGACTTGCCTTGTCAACCACTGTTTCCGTAACTATCTCTGACCATTTTTTTGCATTTCATCTTGGCACTTGAACTCGATGTCTGTGCGTGCGTGGAAATGGAGAGCGAAGTAAATGGCGCACAAATATGTTTCACTGTAAACAAATCCATGCGCAAATCGCCAATGTGCCTGCCTTTCAGGCACAGTAAATCCAGTTGTGTAACTTTGCTTTATATCGGCCTTGGTTACTCCATTTATTCGAACTCTTCCATAGTGTAACTGGGTATGGGAGGTGCTACATATATAGATAGTGATGGCTCGCATGGAATAATAACCGAAATTCTGAAATGTCTTTCGATTAGAAAAGATTACTTACGTGAGGTTGTAATAGCATTCCTTATGCGGTACTATTCCATGGCATTTCAGGTACGCTGGAAGGCGGTTCTGAAATGAACTTCTTTTCGGCTGCCTGCAACAACCGTGCTCGGTCAAAATTGACTTCTTAAATAGTATGCAGCTCTTCCATTTATTTGTGATGTCAAATCTATATTATAGAAATCAGGCTTTAAAACATCCTTTCTTGTGTTTATTTGATAGCTACTCATATCTTCTGAAATTGTATGCCTGCAGAAAGCGTGTCTTTCGGTTTCTGAAAGGTTTCTAATTATGATATTTTTAAAATCACTCATTTATACTCCGCATGAAGTATGCAACATAGTCCATTGCGAAATTTTATGACCGTTAAACGGTAGTTTCTTAATGGCATCAAGAAATGCATGCTTTTCGTTACCAGAAAAGTATACAGTTTGTATTCTTAAAACCCTAAACGAGAATGAAACGGAAGATTGGACTAAAAAAATATTCAGGAATCGGAAAACTTTGTTAAAACCTTAATAGGCCCCTTCTTCTAGGTCAAAATTTACTGACGTTGCTTGCAGCCAAAGTAGTACAAATAAGAACTAGCTGTATTCATGTTTGACATAAAATCTACTTGAACTCATAACGACATCAATATCACTCGAAACCTGCACATGACTTAAGTAAAAATTGCTGACTGAGTGTACTTTTGCCCAACAGAAATGTATTAAAAAGCCGGCATACTGGCCTGCCTGACGTATCATGAGATTATCCCGCATGATGATCGAAATACCAGCCCCACTTAATTTCGGTTAATAGTTCCTGAGATCAATCACGGACTGAACGGTGGTGCATTGGGTCACCACAATCTCACCTACTTTTCTTGCCCCATTTGCGCGAAAAAATCCAAAAGTTCTAAAGAAGAGGATGCGATCGCTGGAACAAGAAGTTTATTGGCCTGATGTTTCAGAGTCTCACTCGAATCCATCATCAGAAACAGCCGCAGAGAGGGTTACTGACGGCACAAGGAGTGTGACTGTCCATGATGATGGATTCGAGTGAGACTCTGAAACATCAGGCCAATCAACTTCTTCTTCCAGCTATCGCCTCTTCTCCTTCCGTATTTCTTCCTGGAGCATGCTTGTCCACTTCTCTCTGCAATCCGCAAGTTCTGTTTGCAGTAATGCGGTCTTTTTGGCGAAACTTACGGTAGATTTGTTATCCTATCGAAATTCTGAATTTTTTTGTGATTCGACGAGATTATTTGAGTAGGGTTGTAATGAGCTTTTGAATGAGCTTCTTTCAGGTTGCTGCAAAAATGACTTTTATGCAGTATGAATTTCCCATTGCTTTTTGAAATATATTTTATAGGCTAAATGCATAAAAATAGTCCTTTTGTACTTGTTTTGTAGAATATTACGCCTGCTTCTAATTTTATACCTGAAGAAATGGTATTTTTCAGTTTTTATAAACTTTATAATTATGAGGTTTTTAAAGACCGTGAAATTTACATTCTAACAGCATTTATTGAATGTTTCTTAGAAAGTATACAACATGGTCCGCCCGCATCGCAAAATTTTATTGGCACTGTATGACATTTTCATACCAGCATCGCAAATATGTGACTTGCTTTACTCTGAATGTATGCAGCATGTGGTTTTGAAACCCTTGATCCAAATGTAACTTCAAGCCTGATTCCAAATTCTTTGGGGATTTAAAATTTCTCAAAAATCCTACAATAACCCTTCTTGAAGTGTAGTTTTAAAGAAAACATAATTACTTACCAGCTAAATATAAAAAGGAAT
Source organism: Schistocephalus solidus (assembly GCA_017591395.1). Lineage (NCBI taxonomy): Eukaryota > Metazoa > Platyhelminthes > Cestoda > Diphyllobothriidea > Diphyllobothriidae > Schistocephalus > Schistocephalus solidus. Next base: position 64,108 of record WEDG01006026.1, read on the forward strand.
AATTTTTCGGTGTTTTCGATAAAATATATTGTGGTTTTTAAAGGCACCAAAATCAAGGAAAAAGTGCATACCGCATTAGTAGTTATTTTATACAGAGTGCACTTTTTTCAAGCGGCCGGAAAGAAACACCTTTAAGAGTCGGAATCTTCTTTTGGTTTAAGTATTTTGGTGTTATGTTGCACGATAATTAATATCACCATCCTACTTACGTAATCACTTCTACCCGAAAACACTTTAAAATTTCGATTTACATTTCATGAAATACCACAACTACCATATAATCGGTTTATGGGCGTCATAAAGCTAGCCTTACGTGCTGATAAACAGTTGTGGAAGGAATGTATATAAGTGGGTACCACCTTTCTTTCGCCTTGAAGGGTTCTACCTCAGGGCTGTTATCAGTTTACTGGTGAGATTGGCACCTAGCGCCAAAGTAACAAATGATAAAAACTTTAAAACCGAGCCATTCAGCAAGCTGGATCGCTCACCAAAACTCGTACCTTTCCCGATTGTGGTACTGCGATCGGCGATGACGTACCACAACAGAACCTATCCCTTTGTGCTAAAGTTTTTGTTTGGCAGAAGTGGTGAACTGTAACGAAATAATTTACTTGGAATTGGACGTACATGTAAGAAAGAACTTTGCCGTCAAACGGCGCAGATTTTTAAAGCTGAGCGTTCCGGAATGAAACTCTGAGAACTTTAAGTTTCTCACCCGAACAGATTTGAATTCTGGCTGACGGCTCTCCCCTCTGCCAATACCAGGTTTGAATGAGTGGCTGAACTTTGCGGCCTCGGACTAATCGATTGTTTTCCCTTCCACTATCTCGGCCTTCGTACGGTTGTTCATGGGGCTCGAGGGTAGCTGACGTCGCGCATCGTTACCTCGGTGGAGGATGCTCGTAAGTCTGCCTCCTATTCCGGTGGATTCGTCGCGGAGCCGTCTTCGTCCATATTTCATAAGTTTGGCAGGACCATATTGTCCTGATCTTTGTGCATTTACTGACGCTGCACTTTATAGGCCGCAGGAAGGTCTAGCTGCCTGCTGACAGAGTTGGCGTCTGAATATCATGCCTCAAGCGTCATTAGTTCCACCTTTGCAGGGCCTCAGCCTAGGCTGGTCGCTCCTTGGATGTCAAAAGTGTGGCCAGTTTCTCCAAAATGTGTTACAAGCTGGGAATTTGGGCCTATCCTCCGAACCGTCAGTTTGTGCCCATGTATGCTGGTCTGTAGTTTTCGTCCAGTTTCGTCGACGTAGTTGCAGTCCTCATCATTACAACATATTTGGTAGATAACTGCTGAGATTTCTGTAGGATACATATATAGATGTTGTCTGGCACAGGCTCAAAATTTTTAAGCGACAACGGTTGATATCGGATGATTCTATGCACTTATTTAAAAGTAACTAAGAGTACTGGGGCGCAAACGTGCATGCCAAAAGTTGAATTTGACAAGTACTTACTGGCTCAAAAAATGGCTGGAAAATCGGTCTTGTAAGTAATGGGCCGTGGAGTTTAATCTAGAAATGCCTCACTCAAAACTGTTGTACTCCTTCTGATATTAAAATGTCCAGGTGAACAATATGGGACACATGCACTGATTCTCGGTAAAAAATAATAAACGGGTCCCGAAATCTCTCCTCCCCTGAGTAAATTCATATGCGCCTCTGCGAAGGCGTTCAAGTTTGCAAATCCATAGGAATATTTATATGCTGGTTGCTGTTCCAGTAAGTTGTTACTCTCACTGTGGAATAAGCTTTTCGGAGCTATTTATGTTCAGTCCTGGCAAGCGAGGTTGGCATAGTATGAATTTTTTTGACAACTTACTGGGATGTTGATCCTAGAATTCTATACGTCTAGCTCTTACAAAGGACAAAGCCCCCTTAAAGAAGGGCCAGCATTCAACTGGATGAACTTTCCTAGGAAATTCGGACAGATCCTAGAGAAAGAGTCCTGTAACCTGCCGAATTTGAAATATTTTCGGTATTGCCTTTTTTCAGTAAGTTTTGAAAGTGCGTGCGGTTTTCAGGTAAAAAAACGCGACCATAAATCAGTGTTTTAGAGAGGACAATGCTAACTATCCAAAACTGATTTAAGTAGATTAGATAACTGTCCTTTCGTAGTTATGGATCTCTGATATAGGGAATCCGGTGAGGTTAGTTATGTACTCGATTTAATATTTTATAGTACATGTGACAACTCTGATGATGCAGTCATCGACTGCGGTCGTTGCGCATCGATTAACCACGTTCATCCAAGTTAATTGCGCCATATTGATTTAGCTTCTTCACTTCTGTATGTTATACGTAGGACAAGGTAACTTCGATGCTGCCAAACTCTTTACGGCTGCAATCCAGTGCACGTGCGGTTCCTCTCATCACGGAATATGTTATTCGTCGATCGTGACTGAGGGAACGTCAAGGGAAGTGCGTTCAGGATAGTTTCTGGTAAAAATTGCCTTTGATAAAATGACTATCTATTACAATGCGCATTTTATCGTTGGTGTGGATGCGAAGAATAAGACGTGCCTGCTGGACCATGAACTGTATTCAATTTACGCTTAGGGTTCACACAGGCATTCACAAACGAATAAGGCTCCTCGGCTTCCTCAATCTCGCCTCTCCGCTTCTGCTGGCAGGTTGCAGATGCTTCTTTGGCAGCAAGCAGAATTTACACTCCTCTAAACTCTACCACAGACAGTGTTTATAGCTTAACAACCACAGCGAGCGCACGAGGTTGGCCATGAGTATCGACCATTCTGGTGACTATTCCCCGGGGATGTGTCTTAGTGCATGCAAATGCCGACTCCATAGAGGGGCTTCATAGAGGGCAAACAACACGTGCCACACGTGCAACGTCAGAAAGAAACAAGTGCTGTCCGGGGAAATCAGTGCTCTTTCTCCTATCTCCAATTTTATGGACTGTGGGTAGGACACCAGAATAGGAACTCCCTCCGCTTCATCCAGGTGGCCTTGCACTAAATTCCAGGGAGATTAGGGTTAAGGCTAGAACAGGGAATTAGGTACCCTTTCCACAATTTAGCGCAAAATCACTTGTGTTGTAGGAGGCTCATAATCCTTTGGTTTACCGGACTGGGGCATCTGATTTATCTCGTGTAAAGTGATGAAATTGGCCAAAAACAGCTTATCACTCACAAACTGACACCAACGAATGAACCTTTTTATAGAAGGGAAAAATTCCGAAAAGGTCAAAAATCACTGCAACTGAGTACATTTAATTTTTTCAATATACAGAATCCTTGACCAGGCAAGAAAGCAATTTAACAAATTAGCGCAAGTCGAATAACTCTTGCTAATGGTCCTTAAGGAAAGTTCGCACTTAAATATTCCTTAAGAATAAATGTAATTTCAGTTATGGTTCATAGCAAATAACCTACAATTTGAATATAGGTTCCAACTGAGTTTCGCGAGATTTAGCTACGCTTGCTTTGCGTTTTTCCGTTGTTTCAGATACAGTTGACTAAAGCAAACAGGTTTTTCATTTAATTCCTCGATAGGGACGTCAAAGGAAGCTTACATCTTGACAGGCCGGTCAGTGATTAATACATTTAAATAGAATTCGCAGGTGCAATCGTAAACATGCCATTTGTGGATAGTAAGAGAACTTTCCTTCCATCTTGCCATTCGAGTCAGGTGTTAACAGGGAAATGAAGAACAAAAAGTTCGGGATACCTAACGTCAAAATTGAGGGCTTGCAGAGACGCAACGCAATTGCTACTCACAGTAATACTGTGCTCCTTAATCACAAGCGGCTGACAACGCGTATTGAAGAGGCGTTCTGACCAGCGTCGCACAGTGGCATATTCCTATTGTTCCAAATGATGGACAAAGTCAGATCCCACTGGCAGTAAGGTGCGTCGTTGACCAGCCTAGTTACTGACGTGTGTGGACAGAAAAGCCGGATGGCCACGCTGTCATGACACGCTTGACAGTTATGCCGTTGATTCTGACTATATACACCGTGTGCGCCATAGCATGGTCGGTGGCAGTAGGGGCGCTAACTTGCGCGTGAATTCGTTTGTGACAATAGTAGCCTTGCGCAGCAGGTAACGCACCCTGGCCTCCCTAGCTTACCCGAACTCTGTGTCAAAACGGAGTCAAGAAAACTGGAGACAGGACCAGGCGCAGCGCCCGACAAGTCTGAACGACTTTGCGCGCGTGTCACACACGCCTGTTCAGTGCACGATAAGGTAGGTTTTCACGCAAAAGAGAATGCCCAAGGGGGTTTGGATCCCAACGAAGTAGGAGTGCCATAGAGGCCAGATTGATAAGGAGCCATTGCAGCTTTATTCTCCGTCCTGGGAGGGGGAGGACCGAATTCTCCCACCAGTCAACAGCTTTAAAGCCGCAACTTTTAATACACCGTTGTATATTCAAGTGCCTCCATTAATATTTTTTTAGTGCGAAATATGCGTTCAGTGCCGTTGACCTCTCTCTCTCTCTCTCTCTCTCTCTCTCTCTCTCTCTCTCTCTCTCTCTCTCTCTTCCAACTCCCGAGCAACCGTTCACTGTCCTAACCGATCGGTTACTTGGTGCGAGGATTGAGTGCAGTGGTTGACATGGCCAAAGAGATCGGCTGCCCTTGCCTCGTATGACACACCAGGCTTTTACACAAATGGGGTGAGTGGCTCGGATCTTACTTGTGTGGACATGGTAAGCCTGACGTCTTAGCCTGACGTCTTAGCCTGACGTCTTAGCCACGACGTCTTAGTAGTGTATTACCACCGAATTCTAACTAGACCCAAAGTCCACGTTTAACGAAGGAGAAAGATGTATTTTACGGCTAAAAAGTTCGAGTAACGCAAAGGTTAGGGAAAGAAATAAGCCAACGGATTGAGACAGTAGAACTACAAAAGACTGTTAAGGAAAATGCTCCGGTAGTTTGGGCGCAGAAGCCGACGAAAAAATTAGCATGTTGTACACCGTTTCTCAATGAACAATCTCGAAACTGTTCACACTGCAAACCTGAGACGCTTTAGGTTCAAAAACCCTAGAATAGCGAATCAGAACATTGGAAGGATTGTCGAAAGGAGGGGGTAGCAACTTGCGAGAGCCGGATATTCGTATCCAGATGCATCTTAGTAATTACAGTTGTTATTGAACTTATGGCCATCTATGTGGCATCATAGCTCAGCTGTCTGAAGCCATGGCTATCGTAAAGCCTTCCCATTGCTATCGTGGGTTCGAATCCCACTGAGGCTGCCGTGTTGTTCACAAATTGATCAAATGAAATTCAGATGGGTTGGAAAGCGTGCAGCCACCATCTAAGCTCCTCAGTCAGTCGGTATCTGTAGAAGCAGTATCGCAGATGCGAACCCCAAAAGCAACAAACTGCCTTGACTACACCTGCTGTCACCACGTTCGATGGGAAGGTCTTCTCAGACCAACAGGCGAGGCAGTAGAATTAGGTCACACGAAGAGCAGAGGTGAGGGGCGTGCAATGTTCAGGTGGACACCGGTGGATCGAGGGCCTGAGAACCGATTGAGTGGCAGGACGTTTCGCTGTATTGAAGACCTAGACATCTTCAGATCTAAATCTACTGCCTACGATGAGTTTCTGCATCTCTCGGATTGTGGGGATGCACACCCATGGAACCGTAGTCACACCTGTCCCGGGTCACGGCGGCTGCACGTCTCATGTTCACACCCGCCGGTAGCTGTGCGCATCCACGGGCGGCTTAATGTCGCTCGTTGATTGGTGCATCAGTAACGTGACCTCAAATGACACCTGCGAGCGCAGACGACGGGGGGCAGAACAAGAACTGTCGGCCGGACGTGCTTTGCTGAGCAAATTAACTCCGTTGTATGATTGTAGGAATTGCGAGCACGTGACCACCGGCCAGATCACAGATGGAGCATGGCAGAGGTTTAGTCGGCAGCCTTAGCAAACCAACTGCCAATACGACTTGCACCGGTGATTAAATTAATAAGGACTGAAACGCCCCAGTCGACGGCACAGCCAAACTTCTGTCCCGATGGAGCTTTCCCATGAAAAAGATAGCGTCTGGCGGGCCAATTTATGAGGTCGGCTAGGAAATGAACGCAAATCGTTCAATATTTTATGACTGTGTTACGGCAGATGGGGCCGAACAGTGAATGACAATAGCATCTTCCCGATGAAAATCCTGAAGCTTTCCTTCAACTAGGCAAGAGGGCTTGGGAAATTTGGGTGTTGCAAGAGGGTCCCCTATTTGTGGAATTTCGGGAATGTAACCCCCTCTCGTGTATTATCGATTCCCCGGTTGGCGCAGATTTAGCTCAGGAAATCTGTCCCCTCAGCATCTGTTCGGGCGTGTTGCTTTGCCTGGAACTGTTTCACAAATATTACAAATATTACAAATATTTATTAGCAATATCTGGCTACTGAAGTGAGCCCCTGTCGTCAAGATCTTTAGGTAGAAGAGACACGTGGTTTTGGATAATGACCTCGCTCCCTCTAACCCATCGCACCTGGAGCAACTCTGCGTGGTCAGTACTCAAGGCAAACTTTGTTGAATTCCCGGCAGTTTCCAGTTCTTCGTTGACTTTTTATTGTGAACTTCGAAAAACAACTTTTAGGTAACGAAAGAACGCGGATGCTAAAGTCGAGTGCAATTGACAGCCGGTAACGATAAAAAGTAGCAGTTATAAGCAGGCTTTGAAGCAAAGAGGGATAACCGAGGATCAGCGACTGAAATAGGTTTGCGGATTGGACACGCGGTCAGGTAATCATGGGGAAGGGTGGTAATAGGGGCCTTTTTGGAAGTTAAACGCAATGTTTTTAAGCATTTAAAAAGAATAAATCACCTTTTCACTGCATTATTGTTTTAGTGCATTAACATATACTTTGTAGGAAAATATTTCTGCCTGTCTTGACTTATGCTATACGCGCACTTGACATAAATACGTCGCAGTACTAGTGACATTTGGTAGATGAAGCGTGCGTTCGTAAATAGTTTGTGCATTTTTATCATTTATGCGCAATGTCCTTTAAAATTCAAACAGAAAATATGTACGAAAATATTCTTTTTTGAAAACCTTTGGTAGCAAAGTATATCCCCTTTAGATTTTACGCATCTAGTTTGAAAACCTTGAAGTGTGGCAACAGATCGGGTTCAACATAATTCAACAATTGTGAAAGTTTAGGAAACCGAAAGATACCACTCCTTCAAGTATACAATTTTGAGAATACGAATTTCGCTACCAAAACATTACAAGAAAGAATATTTTTGTGCATGTTTTCGATGAAATATATTTTCATTTATGAGGGCGATGGTGGGGTCCTATACCCGTGTCTTACCCAAAGCTATTTTGGCAAGTGCCTCTCTATGCGCGACTGGATGAGCGTTCAAAAATTTATTAAAGTTCGTAATGGCATGCATGTTTTGCGTACTTGGAGCCTAAGGGTGTTCTTAATCTTCCGAAATTAGGAGGAGAGGCGATATCCTGAGCCAGTGTTACTTATTGCTTATGTTTCGGAAGCTTAATGCGTCCAGTTGCCAGGAAATCTTAGTTGACGGTTCCGTCTATTCGTTGATGAACCCTCACCGATCGCTAACGGCACTCGCTCGTTCCGTTCTGCCTTGGGGTTCACTCTCAAGCCCCGCCAGCAGCCGCATAGCGGCTAGTAGCAGCAGTAAAGGGAGATTACCAATACTGACACAGACAAGGGAGTCTGGAATGACTATTTTTTAGCTCATAGTCTTTTGTGTCTGATTGCCATTTGTACGGTGGTGTACGATGCCTTTTTTATACACGGTAATATCCTAATGCCTTACTTCTCGCGTATGTCCGTGAGTGAGACCTATTTGTTTTGTGATTAGAGTTTTTTTTTCCGAAAACGCAAGCCCTGCAAACGTCCGCTCATGACAGCTGACACTGTCACTCAAGCACGGTAGTGCGTTATTCGCGACTTCTCAGGTACATCTGCTATTCACGTAATGGACTTCACGGAGCGGAGAACAGCATTTGCGCCATCGTTAGACTTCCGCGGGTACAGCGTCACCTGCGCGAGACATCGCTGACCTTTCGTGCGACTCTGCATATTTTTTAACGTGACACCTCGATTACTGTGTTTGGAAAGCAGAGTGCGGATCGATATGGCGCGTCGTTTTTCTCATCACCCGAACCTCCAGTTAATTGATTGACAACGTTGTCTCTGACTTGACAGTTTTTTTGCCATCATTTCGATTTGACCCAAGCGATTAGTGACACGGAATCATGTCGCTTGCTTGGCAGCTCGTGCTCCTGCGACCTACGTCCGTAACTTACTAGCTGTAGGCCATGTCGCAAACCACACCTACCCACTGGATAGTAAATTTGGGTTATTTTCGGTTTCCTGACCTTGTTCTGGGGATTCCTTCGTTTTTTTTCAAACAGCACTAAATAAGAATTATAAAAATAGCGACACTAGGCCTTCAGATAATTATGGATACACTGCATAACCAGGAGATTTACTATTTCTTTGCCTAAAGACACGAACGAAAACTTGACGACTATCAATGGTAAGATTTAGGAAGGCTCCTAGAAAGCAGAACATAGGACTAATTTCTTCTACATTTGCGATTCGGTTGCCGTAAAGCATTGCAAGGTTCTGAAGTGATAGCCCAACAAAGCCAGCCTTGTGGTAGTCGGTATGCCCGCTGCTAACCAACACTAATAATGCAGACTTTTTTTCATATCTCAGTTGATGAGCTTCGTAAAATACGAATCGGATCCTGACACTGCTGAGTAACACCTCACTAAATCGCCTACGCCCACGGAGCCGGTATCATCTTGTTCCAGAGGAATTTGGGTGCTTTTCAGCTGAGAGGAATTAAGTAGTTATTTTCGGAATTTTTTGAAATCAGGTAAGCTTATTGATGCTCCTCTTGGGCGGGTCAAGGGGGTGTAGCTATCGGACAGTTTAGAGCACTTAATGTCCGCATTATCCTCCGAAGTCGTACTTTTGAGATGAACACGCTGGAACCAGTTAGCTACGTGGAGGGCCATATCACGGTTGTTTAGTTTAAGGTTTCTGTGTCGGTCCACGAGCATTTCTCTGGACGCGGACTGTTTTTCGGCTTCGACCTGATAAATTATGCTTCCATTGTTGGCGGGGTATCTTTGGGTTGCATGTTCTGGTGCCAAAATATTTCCTCTGGTTTGTGGATGACGCCAGTACCTAGAGGTTTTACAAAACGATTAACTGCTTTCGGCAGATTAATAGCAAACAGTAACGCCGCTGAGCCCTAGTTAGTACTCTGCGGGCCACAGTTATCTAGATCATGTGCCGCCTCTATTATATTCTCACATATGTGAGATCGGGGTCACCCACCGCCTTAAGAGTTAAATCCTGACGTGTTGTGCTTGGGGAGCCAGATCGTGTATGCGGCACACATAGACGAGGTTATTAGCTATGTCAGGTACTGCCACTTTTGCCCGTACTACACAACTCAACATCTCAGACAGTGGCTGGAAGCTTGGGCTAGAGATATAAAAAAAGGTCAACGGTACAGTGCATTTCCCTCAGTATAAACAACCTTACGTGCCTAAAGCTATCACTGTGCGTTAAAAACCCTGCCTAGGAAGGTTACCAAGTGTCCGGTTAGCTCGACCATCGCAGCCCTCTTTATGTGTTTGTGGGGGTGGCCGACTGGTGTTCAGACTGCAGTGACTCCTTCTTAATGTGGCCTTTATAGCGTTCCCACTCCGTGGGATCCGAGTCCATATGGTGGCATACTAAGGGGTGGGTTCTCGCCGCGCCAGCCACCTGTGTCCCCTCCCATCTCCTGTCTTCTCGACATGGACATGACAACGGGTTAGGTGGGGGAAGGGGAGAGAGTGCTGTAGATGCAGCGCAAGTCTATTAACACTATAAACTACACCAAGCGTAAGTCACCGTTCCTGCGCCTCCATGCTGTGAGGCACACGGTGGACCTCGTCAGAATCGGGGTTGAACTGCCGCTGAGCTTTGGTAACTACACTGTTAGCTTTGCAGTAATCCGCGTCACGTGCTGTCTCTGGTAGAATTGCATGGGAGCTGGTAAGCCGTAAACAAACAACAGGGGTATTGGATGAGAGAGAGAGAGAGAGAGAGAGAGAGAGAGGAGAGGAGGAGAGAGAGGAGAGAGGAGGAGGAGAGGAGAAAGGAGAGAGAGAGAGAGAGAGAGAGAGAGAGAGAGAGAGAGAGAGAGAGAGAGGAATACGCTTTATTATGAAAGTCTCATTCAACTTTTTCAGCAATCCAATCACTGAGAGAATAGGATAAGGTAACAGATTATGCAAGAATCAAAAAGTTAAAAATGGACATCTAGTAAGGGAGACAGTTCTACTCTCAGCTTCTGTATTTTAATCTCTTCAACCGAAAGGCAGAGTACTAGAAATGGCGAAACAGAGCGCTGATATGCCGATGTACGGCAAGCGATATGACGAAAACCTCGGCGCATGGGATGGGAAGACTTCACGCCAATGAGCTCGAAGTGGAGGTGATGGATAACCTCATCAAGAATTATCTCAGAAAATTGCTTGACTGTTGCGAAGTGCCGTTTGTTATCGAGTCGACTGAAACAGTATAAGAAACACCTGCAGCAGAAGAGAGCATTCGGAGGATACGTTTTAAAATCAGCAAATTATTTTTAAGTAAAGCTAGCAAGATCGCGGCAGAAAAATAGAGGATGAGGGGAAGAATACGTGCATCAAAAAATCGGCAGATAAGGGATTGAGGTTTGTGATAGGAACGTAAATGACGGAAATAATAAAGAAGTTTACGAATTTTAGTGAAAAGAGTATCAATAGGTAGGGAAAATGAAAGATGGGGTGTCAGAGTAATGCCAAGGTACCGGAAAGAGGATGTATCGTTAGGAAGAACGGCGGAGGATTTAGAACTAGGAAGGATCTCATGCGAACAGTGCCCAGATTTCTCATGCTTGAGTTTAAGACCATTATCTGACGACCATGCTAGTCCAGGCCATCCTTAAGAGACTGAAGATGTGTCTGATTTTAAGAGAATGAGCAAGAACCATATCTTTGGCATATGTTGTATACAGACAGTCGTTTGGTGATCTCAACTCGTCAGTGTGGAGGGAGAAAAGGGTGCAGGGATAGGATAGCACCTTGAAGAACACCGCAATTCTCGGTAAGGATGGTAGATTTCCGCCTGCCGGATTGTACGAAGTGATTGACAGCCCAGCTGGGACAGCCACACGCGGATGTTAGAGAGAGACAGCCCAACTGGCAGAGCCACACGCGGATATTATGTTAAGGAGGATATGGCGGGGGTCGGTGTTGAAGACAGAGGAGTAGTCAAGAAACGCATGGGCGGCAGCCCGTATCTAAATCTCTTAGAGCCGAATGTACCATGAAGGCAACGGCATCTAGGGCACAACGCCTGGCCTTATGCGCAAATTGTAATGGGTTGGAGAAGATGGAGGAAAATAGCATAATTATATCTAGGGTGACGTGATCAGGAAGCTTAGGTAAAGCGGAAGAGCAGGTGATTCAAACTACTTAGACTTTCACAGAAACAAAAGTGTCTCCTGTAATGATTTAGTACACGTTGTTTACTCCGATAAACAGGTCACCGACAGAGGAACTCCACTCACCACCCCCAATTTATTCACTAGGTTTACTAGGGCCAACGACAGCTTCACAACATACACTCCCGCGCGTCCTCTCTCTCTCTCTCTCCTCACCCCCATGGAACGGCTACACCAAACCCTCACTCCCGCCTAACCAGCTGTCTCTTATCCCCACCTACCCAAACCTCCCCCACTATTCACAGGACTCACTTGTATGAAAAGACCAACATTCCTGAAAGCATGCTTTAACTTATAATCCGTTCCCATACAAATGTACCAGCCCGACTATAATTTATAGAAAACACGCCTACACTCGCCAACTGGTTTTCTGAATCCTTTGATGATAATTTTCGCTACTTCGAAACTGTATGGCTTAAAGCTATATTTTCTTCCAAAAGGCCGTGTTTACATTGAAAACTATGCGCTTTTACTAAAGTAACTTTTGTGAGCACTGCAGGGGTTGTTGTGCGCTGTGCTTTCACAGCTGAAACCCATACAGTTTAGTCACACTAGATGTTATTAAGTGAGCTAGCATCTGGGAGACAGTCACAAATGAATTAAACGGAGGATTTATATATGGGAATCATGCAAGGTCAAGCACAACGTTCCTGCTATCTAGAGACTGTGGAAATTAAGATACTGCAGCCTAAAGGATGACATTCTCAATCCTTGACATTTAATTTTAAATGGACGTTCGCGGTAGGAGTAAATATCTCAAGGGAGGTTGTGTTATAATTGAGAAGAGTCAATTTTCACGCTCTTATCCACAGCAGCGTTGTCGTTCGATATTTGTCATAGTGTCCCGTCCTGGCGAAGCAGTCAAGAGCTCTGGGGACTGGCGCTGGATTATCCTGAGAGCAGACTTCAGATGTATCTACCTCACTCTTTGTACCACCCCCCACCTGGGTACGATTTCAATAGCAATTCAAAAAGCCTAGAGATAAGCACGTACACGCAGATGCATGGAGGGCCATTGTGGATAAACTAAGGACCTCTTACCGCACAGATAGTAAAATCCAGAAAACACACAGTGGACAATGGGAGACCCACCGATCAGCCAAACCTCTCAGAGCTGTGTCATACAGTGACAAAATATCCGGGAAGCACGTGTCTGAGCTTTTAACTATTGTCTGTGTTGTGTCAGTATGGTAAATTACGCAGCAGTGAAGAAAAGAAAAGCAAAGAAAAGAAAAGGAGTTCAATGGGGGAGGTTTATGTCCACCATTTTCGGAAACTTGAGGCCTGCGACCAGGTCTTAGGATATGACGATGCATTCGCCTTGATGCGCAGGCCGCCAACTGTGTGGGGTGGGGGATTAATATGACCTCCGTGGCACCGTGTCGACCTCGTTTACCGCGACGATAATTGGCAGCCAAGACGGCTACACGCAGTTATATTCTCCTGTCAAAAATGGATCGGAAAACCGGGTAGGGAGGGGTCTAAAACTGATTTAGCGGTTGGCTGAGCTGATGGTGTCCCTCCATGCCCCTTCCTCTTTTGACACAACACCTGGAAACTGCATTTTCACTACAATTGCAGTTAACTGTGTCTGCCGACGGATGTTCATTGATGACATGCAGTAGTTCGGCAATCCAGCAGCAGTTACAATAGATGACTTACCTGATACAACATCATACTAAGGCTTTTAGAATATTCTTTCAGATAGAAACGATTACTTAAATGATTTGAGTAGCATAAAGCGATAGCTCAAGTATTTTACTTTACAGCAGGATGAGTACGCCTGTTTCCAAACGCCAACACACATCGCATTAGATAAGAATTACTATTTAGCCGGTATGCATTTTTGGCCCTGATTTTCGTCTACTTTATAAATCGACAGATATTTTAGATATTTAGATTATACACCTTGTGGGCTTGGGTACGTGCTTCAAACACTGGCAGGTATCAGTCAACTGCAGTTTTTTTCGAGTTTGACAGGTGGGGAAATTTAGCCATTTTTTCTAAGACTGAACAGGAAACGCAGTCTATGGGCAAACAAGCTTACTGAAAATCGGTTGATTAGCATAATTATTTGTGAGTAGACTGGATAGTCGTAGACTCTGCTCTTTTTCCGACAATCGATTTAAATTGATCTACCAAAATATGTTTGTACTCAAATTTAAATATAACGCTCAGTTATGTTGTAAGCAGTCTACTATGGACATTTTCACCCAAGCGGCTCTTCTAGGGCTACGTAACTACGGGTAGTTGCAGACAAAGCTGACGAAAAAGTCGCTAAACTAACTCATTTAAGTATCTACAAATCAACCCGATGACCTTGAACGACTTTGATCAAGATCGGTAAGCTGGCATACTGCCTTCAAGACTAGAACGACCATCTTCGAAGTAAATCGAATAGCCACTACCAAAACAAGCAAAGAGAGGTGAACCCATGATGCCAGCAACCAACGCCTGCCATCGTGTCCGCACTGTTGACGGACAATCTGGGCGCAGATGGGACTGGTGAAACGCGCCTAACTTGTCTCTCACTTCAAAAAACACCATCTCTACTATCCTGTACAATATTCTCATCATCGCTCTTTAATACCAGATATGTGGACTCAATTACAACCTGCCCTTATTGCGACCGCAAATTTGAATCCTACATCGACCTGATCGATCACTTGCAACTCGATCATAATAAGATCGAGCAACCAGTGCCCGGGGTCCCGACGTATACTCTTCACACACGCATTACCTGCTTACAATATCCCAGGACATCCAGAAACCGAAAGGGTCTACTTGGTCATACGCGTAGGCCCGACGTCAATATTCACTGAGGCGTCATCGCGACAGACCTATCTCCTTCATCCGAAAAATACTTTACCTCCAATATCACCAGCCCTATCATCATCACTGGTTCCGAGGCTAATAGGGTCGCCATCGCTAGAAGCTCAATAACCACAGTTCCATCCTACCACTACTGTCATCATACATTTAAATTACGTATCCGGTTTATCGATTATATTCGAGTGCATAGCACTGGAACTGGTAAACCAACCCCAGGAGCCCCGATGTTCACGCATCAATCCCAATTCGCGCTTCTACTGTGGTAAAGGGTATTTGGAGATCCTTTTAACTTATTCGGCCATTTGAGCCGAAAAACTGCCGTCTTGACACCACAACACCTCGCCCTATCTACTTTCCCACGGCATTTTCGACCGTTGCTGTGTAAGATGTCCAGCATGGCCCTACTAACAAGCCGGGCTCGGAGGCCGTAGCTTGCGCCGTAGCTTGAGCGATGTCAGGTTTGTGAGGCACATACAACACGAACTCGCTCTCTCTCTCTCTTCCCTAACCCACCTGAGCTCGGTGCCATAACAGAAATAAGGAGGCTGAAGGCGGGACGGGGCACAGTGACCGACAAAGCGAAGCGAACTGTCTACGCGTGCCGCACATGACCTGGCCTTCCATATAGCATACCAGGTTTTCGACTATTGATGTGGACTGTTTGGAGATCTTATGCGTTAGAGTGCCATAGTAGTCACCTGGAAAAGGAGCCAAAGAACACGCTTCCCACTTATGTGAGAGGTGTCACTCCCTGCCTGTTGAGGTTTATTTGGGATGGTTGGATGTGTGCTGGTCAGGATACATGTGGTGATGGTGTTTTATTTTCCGTGATTTACTAATGAATAGCATAGTGGTGCATGCGGCCGAGTAGGCCCATGCAGTAACTGAGTGTATGTGGGTATTGTGGTCAGTCGAAGAGGATGGAATGCATGTGTCCGTGCTCCTGGCACTGATTCGACAGTCCCAGTGCAATGGATTCACAAGTTACCTACCAGGCCAATGTGTGATGTGAATGTGTAGTAACGGTTTGGGTTAAATAGGTTCTTAGCTGTTGAACTGGTGACAGGAGTGATGCTGTTTGGGATGCCAACACTTATGGAGGTGGGAGCTGGTAGTGCTGGATATGGGAGAGTTTTCCGGTATGCGAGATGGTCTGTCGCATTGTGGTGAATTTCGCTGCCATGGATGCACATGTGACCGAGCTTACCTATGCGGTGACTGAATTTGCGCGTATAATATGGGCAGTTTAGACGGCTGCTGCCAGCCTCCGTGCGAGGGATTTGCAAATGACTGGCAAGGACATTACTCAATTTGAGGGTGTGACCTCGATGAGGACAGATTGGAATCGAGTCCGGATTGCTGTTCATGGGGGCGGTGGTCAGGCTGGTAGCTTGTGGGACGTCGGGAGTTTTCTCGCCAGTGGCGGGAGTGGAAGAGGTGGCAGTCGTCGTTGCCGGGGTTGTGGCAGAGATGGTGAAGTTCGCGGTGGACTGTGGCGACTGTTCAACATCCAGAATTTGCGCACCGGTAATGATGGAGGTCATTTGTGTGGGCCTTGCGTAAGGGTGTGATAACGGAGGCAGTAGGTTGATTTGTCATGCAGCTATTGTGCCGAGTCTGAAGATGTCCGAGTGGGCCTATCCGGGCACGAAATGTTGGTTGACAGTGGGGATATGTTGGAAGGGGTTGGGTGCTAGCGTTGTGAGTTGGAGGAGCTTGAAACTTGCAGGTCGTTATTTTAAATTTGATAGTGTTGATCCTGTTGAGTTCATGGATTGCCACTCTAGTATTCGCCGCTCTCCTCCAAGTCAATAGATCACGATCAAGGATATCCCAGGCCACTGGATTCATTTGTAGGCCTTTAAATTAAATCTTCAGGGAGTCTTTGTATGGTCGCTGTTGTCCTCCTTGCCAGAGAACACCCATAGATAAATCGATTTAGAAGATTAGGTTGGGTAATCACTCGTCATCCATGCATACAAGGTGGAGGCTCCAGCATAGATTCAGTTGCTTCAGTGTGGCGTGAGTTTTGAGGATTTTTGTCCGTTCCAGGACCTCCGTGTTTGTAGACTGTGCACAGCCCACGATTCTCACCACGGTAGGCATCTAGCGAAATCGGCATAGACCATGAGACTTAATAGGGTTGGAGTGGGTACGCAGCCTTGCTTCAATTCGCTGGGCACTGAAAATACTTTGATGCCTGCCATGTTGTCCGTGACGCGCGTTATCATCCCATCGTGAATCTGGCGCAAAGTCGAATTTCTACATTATTTTCCTCAGTCTATCGCGATTCACTGTGCCAAAGGCTTTCTTAAGATTCACGGAAGCAGTAGAGAAGTGAATTCACAGCTCCTGCCACTTTGGGTAAAATCACCACGCCATAGGTTGCGTTTGACTGTGATTCTTCGATCGGGGACAGAAAAGAGTGAATATTCTCACGGTAGGACTACGTGATCAGTTTTTCCAATCGATATTCGGAGCTTTAAAATCACCCATAATCATGACTTCGGATCGACTAGCAAACGCTTCTAACTCATCTATCAGACTACTGTTCGACTGCATATCGTTTATCTGTGGTCGGTAAACCCTCAGGATGTCAAGTGCTTGGGATCCCGACGTTCTGATGGGGAGCCAGATGGCTTCAGTTTCGCACGCGAGCTTTTCCGTTTTTCTGACACGAGCAGGCCATATCTGACATAAGTCAGCACACCCCCACCTTGACGTCCTGCTCTTTCCTTTCTGGATGTCTGAAATCCGGGGGAGAGCAACTTCACGATCGTCCACCTTCTCGGTCAGCCAGGTTGCAGTCATGGAGATGATATCTGGTAAAGTTTGGTACACATATATCTTAAGCTCATCTAATTTAGGGAGTAGGCATTGTACATTGGTATGCATACATTTTAGTTTATTTGTGTGTTGCAAGCCGGCTACGTCGCCGCCTTCGTTATTTGCGGCAGCAGGACCGACATACGCACAGGATGTGTCCATATTCAAGAGGATTTGCATATTTCTGCAATAGAAATTGATTTTTTGTAGATTTTTGCATTGGATTAGTTGCCCGACCGTAAGACTTTTGTCAGAATGACGGACGTCCTCCCCAGAAGGTGTTTTTGTGCTCGAACAATCACTCCGTTCCTTATTACCAGTCCCTTCTCTCCCTGTTTTTTCAAGTTCTCCAATTCCGCTTTTAGTGCCCCTATTTAATTCTCTCTTTTATAGAGTAGTCAGGTTGAAAAAAATGCCCTTGTTACCGGGGACTCCCCCTGCTGTTCGCTCGATTATAAGGTCTCCCTGAAGTTTGTTTTCCAAAATTACCTTTAAAGGCCTTGATTTATTTCTTTGCGAGTTTGCGTCATCTTTACTATTGAGTCGGAAAATTTTAAAAACCCTAATTTTTTATCCTCTCTTATTATTTCACTCAAACACTCCTGCAAGGCCATGATATCATCCTTCATTATACGCCTCGGGTTTTCGTTGGTTGATTCACGAAGACCATGGACGATTATGCATTGTGACTTGTCCACAGCACCTCTATCGAGGGGGTTCTGTCGAATAATTTCTCTGGTGGATGTTGGGACTTCCCCAATACTGACTTCAACGTCATTGGCTTGGGGAGTCGTAAGGGTAGGTACTTCCGCTGTGATTCCACTTTTTGTCGTCCTTTCAGTGGGCAACAGCTCGTCTATATTTGCCTCTGACGAAGCACGTGTGGTCTGGAGACTATTTTCCTTAATCGTTATATGCCGTGTTTCGTTTAGCTCGTGCATTGGTATATCTTGGTCAAATTTCATCTTGTACCTTCGATTGCTTTTCTGGCGAGTTTGACATCATCCACTTCATCTCCTTGCAATACGCAACCCACCTTACAAATTTAAGTCTGTTTCCTTTGAGTTATAGCCAAATATGCCAGGATCTCCTACAGACGTGCCTATTGGGAAGGTATTAGATTGCTGGTGGCACATGCGGACTTCGGTAGGAGCACAATAGCCTAGTCCCAAAAGAAAGGCACAAACCCATCCGCCTATCTTACGGGAACCGTGGTAATATGGTTTTATTGCTGGGGCAAAAGAATGCTTAAAAAGCACGGGAAACTCGGAAGATAAGAAAAAATATAATAGTGTTAGTAAGGATAAACTTTAAATGAGGCGAAGGCAATCCACAACATATGAAACAGGCAAACAAGTCCTCCAATGAGTAGAAGGGGCTTGAAAGGACTGTACCCTTTTGAAGAAAATAAAACCACATGAAATGAGTAAAAACGAACCGGAAGCGTGGTAAGAATATATGTAAAAATTAAATTCCCGTGCAGAGCAGTCCGATAGAGATTTAGGTGGTGGGGAGTGGAGAAACATGGCAAAACGAAAAGAAGGGAAGCGGAACGGATGTACTAGCCTAAATATAGGTTTCCAGTAAAGAGGGCAGGTAAATTTTCATCGTATAAGACGGAAGAAAAGGAAAGGGAATGTAAAATTGTGTGATTTGCGAATATAAGGAAAACGAAAATGAAAAAAATAAGGACATATTATGTGTCAGAAGCGGTACATGAATTCATGTAAAGGAAAAAAAAAAGAAAGAATGATTTAAGGACAAGAAGAACCTCAAATGCAGAATCATTACTGTAAATCTTGCATGAATTAAATGATTTTTAACGGCATTTTAGGAATCTAGAGAGAATAATACAAAGCAGGAGAGGACCGCAGAGGAAAACGGTAACGGAAGAAGAAGAAGTAATGAAGGCAATTTGACTCCAACCGGATTTTTGAGTACCTGCTTCCTATGCAACTGCAGCGCGTACGCAAAAATAGTATGACCCAGCAGGCCTCAGCAGAGCATACAAACTGATTCTTATTTAAGTGCAATCGCTGCAAACGGAAGAAGACCCTGAGAACCGGTACCATTTTCGAAGGAAGAATATTAACACTGGGAAAGATAATGAAAAGTGTCTATCAGTACGAAGAAAGCGTGTGAGCCAAGTGCTGCGCCACATTAGTAGGAGTACATCGCAACACAGCAATGCAATGGTATGCAATTTGCCGGAATGTGTCAACCAATACACTGATGAGCTCCGTAGGCCAAACATGTAGGCGGCAAACATTTGGAAGAGCAAATAGGTGAGACAATGATAGCAAGGTGCAAGAATAATAAAGGCAACAAAGGACGGCAATACTGGGTAGTATGAATGTATGAAACCTCTATAAAGAAGGCCCTCTTCGAACATGTGAATGACCGCAGCTGGCCGGCACTGAAGGCGGTGATAACAAAACGGGTTGCCAAAGAAAGTGCCATAATAATGAACAAATGGAAAGCCTCCTGCCGGATACCCGAGGAGGGCTAGCAATATCTCACAGTTAACTACAGTAAGAACTTTATAAACATTCAGACGGGTATGCATACCAACGCCATGGAAGGTTACTGGAGCAGATTTAAACGAAAGCTCTCCGAAACGGGTCCAGCGTCAGAAAAGGTAGTCTGGGCCCACCTGGATGAAGCGCAGTACCATTTGTGTTATGGACTAAAATGTGACAATTTGTATCGTGCCTGATTTGCATTTGTTGGCCACATAGAGCGCTTATCCTTTGAGAATATGAAAAATGTCTTTAAAATGAAATCTGCGAAATAAAATGAGGAAAAATCGCAAATTTACACTGTGGAAGTTGATTACTCGTAAGTCGGATGAAGCACGGACACCTACGCTGGAAGGCAATGCAGACAGTGATGAAGGTGACCATACTCAATATCGCAAAGAAAGGAAAGCAATCAAAAGACTTTGTATTCCCTCCCCAACCCATAGTTTATAAAATAATTTATGTTAAGTGTTTGTGAAGTAAATGAATAACAACACTGCGTGTTTTTACCACTAGCGAACCGTTGGACATTGCCTACCGAAGTTGTAGGTATTCTTCGCAAACAGGATAATGGTATGGGAAGTAAAGTAAGGGTAATCAAATGGGCGAATACTGTAAGCCAAAGATATAAAAAATGACTGTGGAAGAGCAGGAGAAACAAACAAATTCTGTCAACAAGCATATCTTCAGCAGAAATATATTGGAAGAGAAAACGAACCGAATAAATATTTTAATGAGACTAGCAAAGGAACTTGCTGTTGCCCGGACGGCAGAACTCCAAGGTAGCAAAGAAATGTCATAACCGGAAGTACAGTTTAGGAATAAAAAATAAAGCAGGAAAGCTAGGACAAATAAATAAGCAGAGCAACGCGTCTGTTTGATGTGTATAGAAGGTTGAAGAGTACTGGAATAACTGCTGGGTGGAAGAGGAGAAGACGTCGTGGGAGGATGTCCAAGGTAAAGAATAGCTAAGGAAAATGAAAAATAGATAGAATCGGAACACGCAGTGGTAATGAAAGACGAAATTAAGGTAAACAAGCTCAAATTACGGACTTTGAATGTAAGTGAAGTTAAGCTGAATTGGTTGCCGGTGGAACAAGTAGGGAACTGTAAAGGAGACCAGTAAGCACTCCTGACCGTACTAAACGTTAACCAACCATAACACTCACCCCAAACCCGAACCCTGAAAATAATTGTTAAACAGGCTTAACCAGTAAGCCAACACTATCCCTATTCCTAATGATAAAACCGACTCTTAAATTATGGCTTAACCTAAAAGTAAACCTAACCGCAACCGTAACCTCAATAGCAAACAAAGCCCCAAACCTAAAACGGAATTTACCCACAATATTAAACTCCTTTATGAATCCTCTTCCTCAGTCGAGCCTAGCCCTTCCCAAAACCTAACCTCAACCGTAAGCTTTAAACTAAACCCAAACTTAATCCTTAACAAAACATAAGCAGAAAGCACAAACAAACCCGTATTCCTAATCATAAAACTAATCCTCAAGTTAAGAATAAACATCAAAACGGAAACCTAAGTGAAATCGTAACCTTAATAAAAAAAACCAACCCTTAACCTATAAGTTAATTTACCCGTAAATCTATGCGTAAAACAAGGACAAACTTAAGTATGGAGCCTATGCGGAACATAAACCCAAAACTAACCCTAACCTTAACCCTAAAAATAAGCGAAGCAAAAACCCCGATTGTAAAATTAACTATAGCTAAGAGCATAAACCTAACCCTAACCCTGAACTTAAAGCTAAAAGGTAACTGAAACTGAAATCCTAATCTTAACATTATTCCAAACCCTAACCCCATCCTTAATCCTAAACCTAACCTCAAACCTAAATCTAACCTTAAACCTATAGTTTATTCTAACCCAAACACTAAACTTAATCCTAGCCGTAACCCTAAACCTACCCCTTAACTTGAAATGCTCCTCGGCTTAACCTAAAACCTAACCCTAAAAATAAACCTAAAAGTAACTGTAACCGAAACCCTATCTTCAAACTTAAAACAAACCCTCTCCTTAACCCAATACGTAACCTTAACCCTAACACTAACCGTAACCCTAAACATAACGGGAACTAATCTTTAACACTAAACCTTAACTTAAATGTAATCCTAACCCTAAACCTAACCTCGCTTTTTAACATGACCCTGAAAAAAGCCATAAAACTAACCCTAAAAATAAGCTTAAAACTTTTCCTATCCCTAAACTTAAAGATTACCCTTACAGTAACCCAAATCCTAACCCTTACGCTAGCCCTACACTTAACCCTAACGCTAACCCCAACATTAGTCCTAAACCTAACGCTAACCCTAACAGTTACCCTAACGCCAAACCTAAACCTAACCTGCGCCTTAAACTTAACCCTAATCCAAAAGCTAACCCTTACCCTAACCTTAACATGAACCCTAACCCCAACCACAACTCTAAAACTAACCTTAACAATAATCCTTAACCGAACCATAACCTTTACCGTAAACTTAACCTCAACTCTAACGCTAACCTTAACGGTAACCCGAAGCCTAATCAGAAACCTTTCCCCAAACGTAAACGGTAACCCAAACCCTAACCTTAGCATCGGCGGTGAAATAAACTCTAAGCAGGAAAGAACTAACATCCCTGATCACAACTGGAAGGCCAAAACTGAAGCTGAAGCCTAAACTTACCGCAACCATTAAAGTATACAAAACCAAAAGATTGCAATCATGAAAGCCTAACCGTGAGCACATAGCCAACTCCAATTGTATTATTAAAACTACTCCTATAACCAACCCTAAGCCCAAGAAAACATGAAACCTACACAAACCTTTAAACCAAAACTAACCCAAATCCTAACCTTGCAAATAAACCTCATGCACAAGCAGCCCAAATCCCAACTACTGAAACAGTTTGAAACTCATTAGTCGTTTACACAAGTTGTCCAAATGAAAAAAATATATTTGGGGGAAAAAGGTGGAAGAAGAAAAAGTAAAAGCATCCCACAGACCATGTACTACGCAACCCTATCCAGACGAAAACTTCATCTACCAATCACACCGGACCCATAAACAAACCAAAACGCTTTTCCAAACGTCTACTAGCCCACGAAAATAAGAACACTATCGAAGCTAGAGTAACGCGCGACCGGACCTAACAGAAGGCATTCAGAGGACAGACATAGAGTAAACTTTAGCATGCAATGTCAACGGCCCAATCGAGTGAGCTTAAGGAAAGGCATTTGTTATCGGATTATGGAGCATAATGTCCGGAGAAGGTAATAGACAGAAGGAATGGGGCACAAAGGGGGGGGTAGTAAAGAGCATCCCGCAAGCCATCCAAGGCCTAATTACTGCAAGGAAGGCCACCCCCTAACAGCCCCTTCCAAAACCCATTCAAACGAAGACACTGTTCCCACCTCTAACACCCCATGAGATGAGGAATACTAGGCAAGCGATACGAACGCACGACCTAACGTGACAGAAGGTAGGCAAAGGACAGCTGCAGAGTTAGCGTAAACATACAATGGCGCTTTGATAAGCACCAAGGTTTATGTAATGGGAGTTTTTATCTGCTTACCGAACATAACGGTGGGAGGAGGGGAAGAGAGGGGACAGGGGAGGATAGAGACGTAGGTAGGGGCACCCCAGAAGCCGTTTAACGCATAACCACTGCAACCGTACCACCCACTCAACTGCTCCTCTAAATCCACAGCAAATAAGGACGCTATCCCAACCCCTACCAATCCACAGAACATGGAAAACAAGCTTATCGAGCAGACCGAATGACCGCATGACCGCATGCCGTAGTGGGAAGCCAACCGGCAGTTGCACCAGCCCCCATTCAAAGCCCTTCTTCCAAACCCCAACAGTCTCACCGGCCAATGAGCCTAACCAAATATGGCCGAACGCATTACTGTACAGCACAGCGGACAGCCAACTGCTAGGGAAGACACATCCAACCCAACATGTAAGCAAAGAAGCCTCCCAACGTCTTCACCACTGCCTAGGTCCCCTCTAACCTACCGCGCAAACAAGAAAGGTTAAATGCATCACTGCATGTCGTAGGGGACAGACAAGCAGAAGCTGCATCAAGCGCGCCCGTAAGCAGTACCCTGTTCCAAATACCTGACCCCCTGGCTGAAACATTACCCAGCCAAGCCCGCGAACGCATGGCTGAGCAGCACAGCAGCCAGTCGACTGCTAAGGGCATCCAACCGAAATGTGTAAGCAAAGAAAGCCCAAAACGGCTTTTTTAGCCCGTAAACCCCATCCCAACCTAGCACACCTCATAAAACAGCAAAAGACGGGCCCAACCCATAAGCCAGGGCAGTGCAACCGGGTGCAACCAGTCCAGCTAGGAGCAATGCAAACCAAATCCCTCTCACGATGATGATCTTAAACTAACCAAGACAACCTACTTTAAGCATCTAAGTAGCAAATAGAGGCATTTAAATTTGGACCACGCTAATGTGCTTCCACTCGAACTTCTTTGAATTCGCTACCATGACCCATCTCCGAGGCAATCTATAAAAACTGCGCGTTTAACAGACCAGGCTGGTTTTGCACAAGTTCTCATTCTCTGCCAGAGTGTTAAAATTATGGAATGCCCTCCACCATCACTGGAAAGCTTTAAAAGGAAACTTGGCAGAATTATGCTCCAAAATGAGCCGGAGCGATGAGGTATTCAACTTAACAATCAAGACTCAAGCCCCAATTGTCATATTTTATGATCCTCTTTGAATTATTGCAACCCACATGGTTTCTCTGTACACCGTACTTAATTTCACGTTACAAATAGGGTATTAAAAACCCATGTCTGTTGCTCTCATTAAATATATTTGAATTGAATTATTAGTTTCTGCGTTAAATAATGTATGAGAGTGGGGTCCGTTAAAATTTGTTCCATTAATGCTTGACAGTTTGACCGTCGATTTCGATGAGGTCCACCGTATGCTCCACACCATGTGGTGCAGGAACGGTGACTTGCGCGTGAATTAGTTTTAAGTGATAGAAGCCTTGTGCTGCAGCTACCGCAATCTCTCCTCCTCCCCCACCTGAGCCCGGTGTCAAGACAGAGTCAAGAAGACCGTAGATGGGAGAGGGTGCAAGTGACTGGCGCGGCCGGAGCCGCCCCTTGGTGTACCACCACACTTGGCTCGGATCCCACGGAGGGGGAGTGTCATAAAGGCCATATTAAGAAGGAGCCATTGAAGTCTGACGCTCAGTCCGCCAGTCAGCCACTCCACACAAAACACACATTGGGCTGACCACGTGGTCCGAGTTATCCCGTCAGTTGGCAACCTTCCAAGCCACGGCTTTTAGCGCACCGTAATAGTTTTAAGCGCGTCAGATTGTTTATATTGAGAAAAATGCACTGAGCTGTTGACCTCACTCTCTCCCACACCCCCACAATCAGACCACCATCCGAGCCAGTCAGTCGTATGATGTGGAAGTGGGTGCATTGGCAGACGGGTCGGCGTACGCGTCTTTGCGCGCCACAGCACGACCTGGCCCCCATAACGCGCACACCAGGATTTACTTACTCAGTGGATATGGAGGAGCCATCGCCATCTGACTCCCAGTCCACTGGTCAGCCACTCCACACACACAGCACGTACACTGGGCTGACGGCGTAGTCTGGTGTTAGCGTCAGAATGGCAGCCTTCCAAGCCACGGCCGCTAGGAAACCGTGATTTTATCAGGTACATTATGATGATTGTGCGGGTGTTGTCTATGTATTAGTGTAGATGGTATGCGCTGATGCGGCTTAGTCTCCGGCGGTTTACGGCAGGTTATCGCAGTTGCGCATGTGTTCTTATATGCCCATGCAGTGTGTAAATGGGCGGGAGCAGTGATGGCAGTGGAGGCAGGCACGGCGACTGTATGTCGGAGCCCCAGGCACTGGTTCACCAGCTTCCGTGCGATGGATTCGCAGGTGACCGACCAGGCCGATGTGTGAGTTGCGGGCGCATTGTGGGAAGGAGAAATCAGTAGAGGCTGGGTGATGTCATTCATGGTATTGCGGGTTGCAGTGGTAGTAAGAATGGCAGAAGCGGAGGGTGTACATGATGTATCGGTGTTGTCGGCATTGCGGTGAATTCCGTTGTCGTGGATGCGACTGAATAGGCCCATGTGATGATTGAATTCACGAGGACAGTGAGGACAGTGGAGGCGATGATCTCTGTTGTGTGTTGGTGCTCCAGGCACTGGTTCACCAGGCTCTGTACGATGGATTCGCAAGTGACCGTCCATGCCGATGCGTGAGTTGAATGTGCGGTCGCATTGAGGACAGTTTAGGAGAGAGTCCCCATCTCTGATTGTGGTTGTGATGGTAGTGAAGGCGAAGGCGGTGGTGGTTGCGGTGGTGGTGGTAACAGGCGATGAGTATTGGGATGTGGTCTCTATGATGGTAAGAGTAATGGAATTGATGCAAGGGGTGAGGGTGGGGGAGTCTGAAGGATGGTTGGCAGAATTTGACGCAGAGGTTGGAATTGTCCGAATGTTGGTACATTGCGGCCGAAGATGTCCAACCAGGCCGATTCGCGCGTGGAAGATGCGTTGACAGCGCGGGCATTTTGGCAGGGCCTGGGCATCGACGATGTTGGTCCTGGGTGCTGGTGACTTTTGTGCCGCTCTTTTGGCCTTGGCGGCGGCGATCAAGTTGGCCTCATAGATTGCTGAACCAGTCTATCCTGGGCGAGGTCCTCCCTGGTCGCCTGCTTGATTTGCAGTTGCTTCAGCGATTTCTTCAAAGTGTCCTGGTAGCGTCATTTTTGACCTCCCAGTAGCGACATCTCCGTAGAAAAGTCGTTTGGGTAGTCGCTCGTCGTCCATTCTTACCAGGTGGCCGCTCCATCGCAGTTGCACTTGCCTCAGCATGGCGTGGATGTTGAGGATTACGGTCCGCTCCAGGACATCCGTGTCCGGGATCCTATCTTGCCATCTCAGCTTCAGTATTCTGCGAAGGCAACTGATACAAAATTGATTCAGCTTCCTGGTTTTGTTCAAGTAGACGGTCCAGGTCTTGGCTCCGTAAAGGAGAGCCGTCAAGAAGACAGCCTTGTAAATTTTCAGTTTGGTGTTCAGGTGAATACCGTGGCGATTCAAAATGGAGGCCTGCAGCCGGCCGAAGGCCTGAATAGCTTTGGAGATCCGTTGGGCTACCTCGTCATCGATTCTCGCGTTGCGTGACAGCGTAATTCCCAGATAAGCACAGGTTTCCACATTTTTTATTTGAGCACCGTTTACACTAATTCGGGGATCATTTTATTCTGCACTGGGCGGTGGTTGGTGGATGACCACCATTTTAGCTTTAATGATTGTTAAGTCAAAATTGGCGCAAACTTCGGCAAAGAGGTCCATACTCCTTTGCATGTCCTCATTTATCTTGGTTTTAAGGGCACAGTCATCCGCTAAAAGCAAGTCATCAACTGTAGTCTTAGACGCGCGCGTTGAATCCTGCATACGCCGACTGTTGAGAAGGTGCCTATCCGTTCTCTAGGCGATGCGGATCCCCAGGCTGCTCATCACGGTAGGCGTCTATCAGCATAGCCAAGAACATGAGACTGAAAAGTGTGGGAGCAAATACGCAGCCCTGCTTCACTCCGTTGGTCACTGCTAATGCTTCGGATACCGTCCCGTTGTCAGTGACGCGCACCGTATTCCTGTCATGAATCTGACGCACCCTATGCGTGAACCGCTAAGGAAAACCGAATTTCTGCATGACTTTCCACAGTCCGTCACGATTCACCGTGTCAAAGGCTTTCGTTAAATCCACGAAGGTAGCGTATAGGTGAGTTCGCATCTCCTGTCACTTCTATTGTAGCTGACGGGCGGGAAAGATCAACTCGGTTGTCCCGCGGTGTCGGTGGAAGCCACACTGGCTTTCGGGGAGCAGGCCCTGCTCTAAGTGACCGTTCAGACGACTGAGAAGGACACGGGCGAAATCTTCCCGGCGATGTTGAGCAACGAGATGCCTCTGTGATTACCACAGAGTTGCCGGTTCCCCTTCCGTTTTTTGAGATGGACTCTGGTCACGTTTTTGAAATCCTGCGGAACTTGTCCTTGGTGTCACATCTCCTGGAAGAGTGTTGTGAGTTCTGCCATCAGCCGGGGCCTACCGTGCTTGTAGACTTCCGGTGGGATTGCGTCCAATCCCGGTGATTTACCGCTGGAAATCTGCTGCACGGCCCGGATGGTTTCTGGTAGGAAAGGCGGCAGATCCAGGTCATTGTTCGTGTCCACTTGAGGGAGCCGGTCAATGGCAATATTGGAGATGGCTGATGAGCAATTAAGGACACTCATGAAGTGCTCGGCCCAGCGCTTCAGAATTTGCGATTTCTCTGTCAGCAGTGTTGTGCCGTTAGAGCTGAGCAGCGGTGCAGTCCCCTTGATACACGGGCCGTAGATGGCCTTGAAAAAGTTATTCATTTCATTGCGGTCCGCATACCCCTGGATTTCTCAGCCTGTTGTATTATACAGGCGTCTTGTATCTCCCGCAGCCGTTGCTGTAAAAGTTACCGGCATCTGAAGAAGGCTGCTTTGGTGGCGTCAGTCCGAAGGTTCATGTAGGCTTTGTGTAGTCCATTCTTCTCCACGAGTAAGTTGCTGATGTCGGCGTCATTGTCGTCAAACCAGTCCTGGTGTTGATGGCGTGCGCGTCCAAGGACTTCGATGGCGGTGGACTGGATGACATTTCGCAGTTGACACCATCGTTTCTCCACGGTAGCATTATCAGCAGGAGCATGCAGGTCCTCCAGTTTCTCGGTTATTTGGTTGCTGAAATCAAAACGGTGAGCAAGCAAATTTGACAAAAGTGTATTAAACTAATCTGGCAGCCGCTTACATTGGGGACTTCGTGGGGTTTGCATTCGGAGCCTCATCTGGGAGGTGACGAGTCAGTGATCTGTTCAATCATCGTCCTGTCGATCTCGCATCTGTACGAGAACATAGTTCAGCAGATGCCAGCGCGACGACCGAGGGTGCATCCACGTGGCCTTCTCCCGCGTCGAGAGGCGGAAAAATGTGTTGTTCAGTAGGAGACGGTGTTCCACACAGGTGCGCAGAAAGAAGGAGGCCGTTTAAAGTTACAGCTTCCGATACCGCGGGGATCGAGCGATTCCTGACGTTTTCCGTCCCGATGTGGGGGTTGAAGTAACCAAGGACAATGAACTTGTCCTCTTTCGGCACAGTCACTAGCAGAGCATGCAGGCTTTCGTAGAATTAACCCTTCGCCGCATTAGAGCTCGTCATTGGGGGAGTGTAGGCACTGATGATGGTGGCGAACTGGTCTCCCTGACGAGGCAGGCGGTGGCTCATCAGGCGATCATTGATACCCAGCGGCAGATAGGGCAGATGTCCCACAATGTCGGTCTGGATGAAAAAGGCAACATCAGCGTCTCGTTGCTCTGCCTTTGGCCGGCCGCTCCAGAAGAAGGTGTAGCCGGCACCTACCTCCTCCAGTGGACCCTGCTCAGCGAATCAGGTCTCGCTGAGAGCAGCAATGTCCACCTCGTAGCGCGCCAGTTTCCGAGCGACTAGCGCCGTCCTCCGTTCCGGCCGGTTTCTCCTAGGATTGTCTAAAAGGGAACGAACATTCCAGGCTGCTAGTGTGAGTGGAATCACCCGAGCAGCCTGGAGGGTATGGCGAGGGGATGGGTACGGGGGTATTGTTGTTTGTTTGAGTTTTACGACCGCGTATTTTGTGACCTGCGAGTCACGGCCGGCTGTAGAAGTCGTGATAACCAGCATTTGCTTAGGGCACATTTTCAAGCCCCTTCCTCTGCGAGGAGGCAAGAGGTGCTGTGCCTAAATACGGCTTCTCGTACATCCCAGACGGCTGCCGAACTCTACTTTAGTGTCACGGCTTTGTTTTAGTGGGATAACGACCCGAGTTAGCCTGGTCCGCCTACGGGGTTGTTGTCGCCCCCACCGTCGGACTTTTTGAGAGGGGGAAAGTGGGCAGTTCGGGATTCAAACATACTTGATGTGGAGGCACACACAACACCGGAGACCCTCACATGGTTTAATCCACCGGTCGTGACTGTTGCCCGGGGTGTGGCCGATGGGAAGAACCCAACTTCGAGGAGCCACAGGTGAGAGTTGGGTACCAGTTAGAGGCGGCAAAAGGAGCATGCACCACCTGTACGAGACAAATGGAGCGACCAAATGCTATCTGTGTGGTGCTACCCCTAACTACTACCCCATACACCCCTACACCAATCCATTACTGCAGACACATACGAAACACCAACTCCGCCTGTGCACATTTTTAATAATATTGTAACCTTATCCGCACTCGTTGGCTTGTTTTCAGTGTAATTGAAGAGTGTTTCTGGCATCTTCTGTTAACCCATTGCGTAAATTACGTTTCAGACTCTTTTCATGATCCATGGGTACGTAAACTGATATTTTGGAAATCCATGACTTTGCTTTCTTTGCATGCCTATTATAAATTTTATTCTTTTTATTCGTCTTACTTCATCCCTCGAAAAAAATCATCAAAACCGAATTCGTCAGGCAATTATCTTGCATGAAATCGTATTGACGGTGTTCTACTACGCATACGAATTTCTACAAAGCAGGTGTTTTCAGTCCATGATCGTAATTTTCTTCTCATCGCAACGAAATTTACTCTCTTACCATACAATCCTATCTCAACGGACTCCATTTGTCTGGCGTAGAGAATGTTCTTACAGGATTACGATATATTCACTCACTTTAAACCATGTTGCGTATCCAATTTAATCAATATTAAGTAAACTTATAATAAAGCTAAGCTACGACAAATTCACCCTGCGCTCCTCGTTAGTTTTCCTGTGAAATTTAGCAAATTTAGGAAAATTATAAATGGGTTTTGGTAGTTTTTGTTGGCACATAATTGTACGTGGTAAAAAGTTCCACTCTAGCACCAGCCCCTTAATCTTATCGATACTTAAGCTCTTCTGGTGCTGATAACCCTCTTTACTTAAATTAAGCAATGAATCATCGTAACATGGTAAATGAATTGTAAAAATGGCCTTATTTTACCCTCAACATTCCACAAATTCAAATCACATTGATTGACAGTCACCTGAAAAACGGTTTTGTACTTTGATGTTATGTTTTTTAATCTTGACATAGCTTTTTAGTCTGCCTTTATTTTATGCATAGGTCTCTACGATGAAGTTAGTTTGGTGAGGCCGATTTTATCATGAATACCTCAATGGTTAGAGTGCTGAATTTCTAACCAACAAATGGAGGTTCCAAGCCTCTAGTTCACCGTTTATATTAAAGATTGTTGACTATTGTTTTAAAAATGGCAAATCGTTCTGAATCTGATATGCCTACCATATTATTCATTTCTGCTGTTAATATGGCTGCTCACATAGTGCAGCAATTATCCACTTTGTATTTATTTATACCGCGATACTAAGTTTGAAATGACGGGGCTCTCTGGGCCTTAAATATACAATTTATTTATTTATGTTGCATTAGGTTTTTTTTCCAATTCAATTCAATTTATTGAGGGAAATAGGCATGGGCCTTTGAGTACCCTATTTGCAACGTAAAATTAAGTGCGGTATACAGAGAAACCGTATGGGTTGCAAAGGTACAAAAGGCGGTCATAAAATATGACAAGTGGTGCACGACTCTCGAGGGTTAAGATAAATTCCTCATCGCTCAGGCTCGTTTTGGAACATAAAACTGTCAAGGTTCCTTTTAAAGCATTCCAGCGATAGTGACATCACAACGTCTTCAGGGAGGACATTCCATGGTTTAACCACTCTGACAGAGAAGGAGAACTTGCGCACATCCAGTCTCGCCTGCTGAACACGCAGTTTCAATGGGTGACCTCGGAGATGGATCGTGGCGGCAAATTCAAAGAAGTCCGAGATGTCCAGGCAACAATCCAATCCCTTCACAATGCAGAATTACTGCAGGAGATCACCACGCATTTGCCTATAACTCAAAGAGAACAGATTAAGATTCATTAAGCGGGTTGGATATGGCAAGGAGCCTTGACTTCTAACCATTTTGGTGGCTTTCCTCTGTACTCTTTCGAGGCAGTTCTGATCTTGAACTGTCCAGGGTTTCCAGGCTTGCATAGCATACTCCAAATGCGGCCTAATGAATGTTCCAAAAGTCTTAGCGAAGAGATCTTCATCGAAATCCAAAAAGGCTCGTCTGATGGCATGCAACACCGAAATTGCGCTCTTCGCCACTTTCGAGCAGTGAGACGATGGTTTTAAGGTGGTGGTCGTCAGCACACCAAGGTCCTTTTGGGTTTCCACGTCTTTTAAGGCTTCACGTCTTCGGCAGATCCAGATGGGTTGCCTAAGCGAAGTATTGTACACTTATCGACGTTGAACCGCAAAAACCAATGATTCGACCACTCCTCCAACCGAGTTAGGTTGATCTGCAGTTTATCTTCGTCAGCAGGCTTGTGGATTTCATTCCAGATTTTAATGTCATCGGCAAATATTGCTGCATCACATTCGAGATTCATGACACAATCGTTCACGTATATTAAAAACAGTATTGGCCCTAGTACTGAACCCCGAGTAACCCCACTCTCGACCGCAGCAGAACTTGACCTCTCTTGTCCGATGCACACAACCTGGCGTCGACCCACGAGAAAGTTTTTGATCCACTTGAGGAGGTTACCTCTGATTCCAATTCTTTCTAGCTTGTACAGCAGTCTCTCGTGCGGCACAGTATCGAAGGCCTTTTGAAAGTCAACGAAGGCAATGTGAACTGCGTGTCTATCCTCAAGTGCTTGGATCCGCCTCTGGAGCGAATACAGCAAATTCGTTGTGCATGATCTTCCTTTTCTGAACCCATGTTGACAGCTTGATAACAAATTATGAGTCTCTAGGAATTTAACAAATTCGCTCTTGATTATCCTTTCCATAATCTTGCCAAGGATGCATGTCAAGCCTTTGGGCCTGCAGTTTATCACTGACGCCTGGCTACCGCTTTTGTACAAGGGAGTTATATGTGCCAGCTTCCAATCGAAAGGACGTGTTCCGGAGTCAAATGACTTTTGAAAGAGCACTGACAGAGGTGCGGAAAGTTCATTGGCGAGTTCTTTCAGAAGCTTGGGTGGAAGTTTGTCTAGTCCTGGGGATTTCGACTCTTTTAGTTCTTTTAATTCCTTTTCGATCAGAAATTCCGATAAAAGTATGGGGCTAATGCTTGCAGTCGGCGGGTTATCCAATGAAGGACGAAGGAACCTTGCCTCATTTGTGAAGACTGAGCGGTAGAACTGTGAAAAGTACTCGGCTTTTTCCCTGTTTTCCGAAATTTCGACGCCCATGGCAGTCTTAATCCGCGGTATTTGATGTTTATTCCTTGTACATCTACGAAGGTAACTGTAGACTAACTTTGGATTCTGCCTTGCCTTTTGCAGCAAAGTCTTCTCAAATTCTCTTCGCGTTTTAAGAATAAGGCTTTTCATTTTGTTTCTCTGTGTTTTATACTTATTAAAATAGGCGACTTGATTAGACTCGCAATATTTTCTCCACAACTTGTGCTTCCGGTTTATTTCCCTTTTTAAGTTGCTGTCTAGCCACCCAGGACGCTTGCTGTGATGGGCACTCGTTAGTGGGCAGTGGTTGTCCATAAGTTGGTTGGGTATGGCTGGTTGATAATGGCTTATTATCCGGACATGTTTATACTGGCCTTCCCCATGTTCGTCAGTAATATAATCATACTTATATATACTGGCAACTTAGCGACTGCCTACGAGGATCAAGGTTGAGTCTCAAGACATAATGGGACGAGTGTATTCCCTTACGTGATCGATTAGTCCCCACCATCAGACCTCAAACAGTTACCAAATTTATAAAGTTGGTATTACGGCGGGCTGCACATCAAGAGTCCGCAAAATAAGCTCACGGAACCTGTGACGCAAATTCTGATGCTTTACATAAAGAAAGCAAGAGTAATTTGATATATTTTCGAACTTCATGCGAATCGTGTTTAGTTTGCTCTAGTGCACTTCGGTCCTAGCTTAGCTACTAGACGACGCAGAAAGCCTATGCTGTTAATTTTAAAAAACTGCTCTACGGAAAATATCACCTGAACTAAAACATCTATTCATTCTTGATCAACGGAATCCTTTTTAGGATTGGACTTTTCCAAAAAATTTATCCATTTCTCACACACTGACAGAATAATCTTTTTGGCTAAAAATGCCAACAGACCTTTTGTAATATTCAGCTCATAATAAGTCTGTCATTCCATTCGTTGTGTAATAGTATCCTCAGTTGTCTAGTAGTCTTGTTTACCTGTCCAAACTGGCCGTTGACAACCTAAACACCTAGTAGTGATACGGTTTTTGTCCATTTTTGCACGCAGTTGAACTTTCTACTGCGTCTTACCATACATTACTCGGCGAATGCACTATTCGCTCCTTTTACGCTTTTATTATTTGATCCCATCAATATCCCTCCACACTGTGTTCTGCCCTGTCTTTGAAGTCTGAATTTTATAGTGTATTTGAAGAGCTGCAGGGCTTAGCATGAGCGCAATGAATTCGCTGATCGTTAAAGGGCCTTGGAATATAGTGCGAAAGTCTGCTTATATGATCGGGAATATGTAGACCTAGACACTTAAAGGGTTGACATCAGCGCATAACCTGCCACGAACCATTCTTTTTGTTATGATTAACTGGCTTAATTATTCGCGCGCACTTTGAGATTAGGTGCGGCAATGGTATGCATGCGGTTTTTCCTATTAACTTGTTCTTTTAGGGTGCCCACAAAACCTTGAGGTTTAAGACCATGCTGGGTAAGAAACAGAAGCAAAACCGAACACTGCCATATTGGGCTCGGTTACGTACTGGAAATCGCATTCGTTACAACGCAAAGCGGCGACACTGGAGAAGGACCAAGTTGAAGTTGTAAATTTTCCCACATTCTATGTGTAATAAAATGCCTCGGTAACTCAGTTTATTTTTAATCTTATGCTTTACCGTCCAGTACTGGTAGCGCGTGATTTGCACCGTCCTCAGTTAGTACAGGCATATCGTGGTGGTTTATATCATGCGCTGCCGTAGTTTTTCGCGCCTTCCAGCGTCGGTTTCACCTGTAGACTGTATTTGTCCCGTCGAGCATCATTTCAAGAGCCTTAAAGTCGCGTTGTATTAGGTTTGATCCTTCCACGAACTTTCCTGCTATCCACTGTTCAAAAGCTTCAATTGCATACCTTCTCTTCCTACTAGGTTAGGTAGGTCCCAACATTTTGCGTATTTACTCACCCTGTCGCCTACTAATTGACCCACCGTACCGCACTGTGAACGGCACGTTCTGTGCAAGCACTTCCAGGCTTGATTTCTTTCAGCAAAGGGCATTTGAGTTAGTCGTTCTCGCTTTTTCGAAAAGAAACGTAGCTGTAGCGCTTCCGCCCTCGTTGGCTGCTGGCAGCAATGACGCGTTAGCTCCTCGATCGTGCCGCCTTAGTGGACATGTACCAAGCTAATGTGAATGCAGTTGTTTTTACGGAGCATTCTTTTCCGTAGAAGAGTTTTACTCCGTCACTCGCCTTAGATCACCGAACGAGCACCAACATTTCTTGAACCTTCCGTCCGAAAGTTCAGTTGCCTCTGCTCTAAGGAGTGGGTCTGTCGCGTACAGTTATGTGGTATAACGTCAATCGCCCAGGCTTTCCTGTGTTTTTTTCCTTTATTCACGACATTGCGATCATGCGCCGGTTGCTTCTGGCCATTTTCGTTATTAACCGTGCGTCACAACCTAATTGCGTTATCCTGATGAAAATTCTGCGTTTTTGTCTACTAGATTAATACAGGTACACCGTTGCTTTTCAGTTTCGAGGTCGTACGTAGTTTTGTTTTCCAATTAATCAAGATCTTAGTGTTTCTCCACGGGTGCCGCGAAAGCTGGCTGCCCCGTTAAATGTGCTTATGACGCCTGCTACAGTTTCGCTCGCACGTTTGATGTGATTTTCTAAGCCAGTCGCACGTTTTGGTTCAACTTCCATGTTGAGTACCAGCGTTCTTGTTGACTGTGGGGTCGAAATTTATGCGAATACGGTGTTATTGGTTGAGACGTTTTGGATTGTCTGTGCCCATTGTGTCTGGTATTTATTTTCTTCCCTTTGTATGAGTATGGCCAATGCTTCTTCACAGAATTTAATCATAAAATGCAATATGATTTGAATTGTCCTCATGAATACCTGCAGTATATACCCTATAGGGCTGTCCAAGTACCTAGGCACGACACCCGCAGATTCTGGAAATAATGAAGCTGTGACAGGAAATGTTGGTGTAGTAAATATTACCGACAGCTGACACTGGGGTCTTAGTTGCTTTCTGGTGAGTCAGGTTTGACTAGCAGTTTACTTTGGAATCTACTGAGGATGCCCTGTCAGCCAATTCACCAACTCATGTATTCGGTTAGGCTCGGACGCTATACCGCTACACAATGGGAGAGCAAGTGGCGCAAACTGCAAGTTATTTCCCTTCACGCCGTTCTAGCTCTTGCTTTCACTAAATAGATCTCAGGTTTGCCTAAAGCCCACCGCCTACTGTTTGGCTTACTTTTTCCTCATGGTCAATTTCCGGTGACTCCATAGTGTAACCCTTTCCGATGGGCTGATACTGTCAGTTTCATGTGTATTTAGGCACCAGCGTGTGTATGCATTTGTCGCCCCTGCTACTGCGCCTGCACCTTTCTGCATATCTTGATCTTGTCACTACCATAATCGGTTTAAGAAGAGGGGCCAGGTTTCTTTATTACGAAAAACCTCATGCTCTGGTCGCCACTGTGCCCTTGCGAAAGCTGGGTTCACCATCGAGTGCGGTGGACGATGTACTGGTCACAATAGCAGTGGGGCATCAGCTTTCATGATAACTTCACCCATAAGGGTTCATACCGTTAGATAAATCCTTCATGACTTGCATGTGGGGAAGATGTTCGGTGGATATAACGTTTCCCTAGCGTCGTTCTTATTGCGTACGAGGTTCTGCGACTTAACTGAACTTAGGGTAAGGTCGGTCTTTTTGCTTAGTCTCGGAGCCCTTCAAGCTCTGCTTTAGTCGGCAGTTAAGCGTGCCATGTCGTCGGAAGTAACCTCAATGAACTGCATAGGCTCTACTAAGTGTTCGTCGTACGATTTGCCCAATTAGTTTTTGTATCCTCCTCATCCTCTTCCAGTTTGGCCTAGCTAAAGTCGGGCATGTGTATACCAGTTTGTTTGCTAACATGATGCAGATGCAGCCCAGCACTTCGCAACTCTAAGATATAGTCTATCTGATTTTCAGTTGTTCTAGTTCCTCACATTAGCATCTGCACCTTCCGATGTACGTCAGATCGATCGGTTGCCAGGTTCTATTCTATACATCGGCCGTCAACATCAACTGGTTTGACACTTTTTGCTGCCTTTAATCGTCCTAAGCACCCTGTTTCGATAGTCTTCCAAGTTTGTGACTGCTGTGGTGCCGAGTTATTTATCCGAGGATTTCACTAAACGTGCTTACTGTCAAGGTGCATAAAAAACGTGGGGCTGATTCTGCGGGTGACGCGAACAACAGTTTTTTAGGATCGAGGCTGTCATGGCTTGCCTTATCCAGTGTCGCGCCTCTTCTGTGAGGTTAGTATGTGTGATTATGGCAGGTCCCCATATTGAATTTCTTGGCAACGCTGTTGCAGGCATTGGCAACTTGTAGTTAAATAGCCGGGCCATCTGTGAGTTCCTAATTGGAGCCAATATTAATTACTCAGCTTCTGTATTAAGACGTGTCTTTGGCATTTTTACCGAAACATCTGCTGGCTCATTGAAGGACGGGAAACTATCATAATTAGGAGTCGCTAGGGTAAATTGAGGATGAGGAGGCTGACTCGAGTAGTATTTGCCGAAGGGAATACGACCGAAAACAAGTGGGACCAGGATGGCTTACTAGCCGCCGTTACCAGGACCCCCGGGGGCGGTGCCCATGAATACCATGCAAAATAGTCTACTAGATGGTTAGATAGATTTGTATAGGATTATAGCATACATCCCGAAGGTACTTTTATACAAAGAATTGCAATTACAGCTAAATGTTACACAAAACTTCAGTTTAGGCGTCATGGGTTATGAAAAGGGAATTTATTGATTCGTTCATATATATATATATATTTCGGAGTTTTAGTTCCAGCGCTTGGGGAATTTAGTTACTTGTGCGACGCAGTCGGCGGTTGAGTAGGAGCAAGTCGGTTCAGTCTTGCTAATAATACCGATGACAACCAAGGCCCAGAGAAAACGTCTGATTTTTTGGGCCACCATTGTTATAAGTGTTGTCTGAAGGGACCTGTGTAAGCTGTTAAAATCTCCAATAAAGCCAGCGTGCGGACCTTGGAAGCAATCATTTCCAACTAATGCTGAAAAATTGATATTTGGGTGATGATACGTGAATTTCGGATGCCGACTGGGAATAGCAGTGAGAAATTTGCTGACATTAGCATGAGGTGGATGCTCTATCGACGTCATTCCTGTTTCCTCTAGGAGAGTCGGGATTGTAGGCTAGGTAAATTGGCTATTGAGGTGCTCCATCCGAGGTCGGAACTTTATATATAATGTTGGGAAAGGGACAAAGGAGCCGAATACGGGTATCCGTACCCGCAAGGGGCAGTGGATTGAGAAAAATAAAGAGGGGTGGTTATCTCCCCGGCGGAAAAATTCGACCAGCGCCGGAAACTGATTATTATATGGAGCAAAGATAATGGGGCATACCGACGGCAAAAAGCAGAATCCATGGGATTTAGAAGAGAGAACTTTACTTTATACTTATCAAAATTAGCATTAAAAGTATACGCTTCGATTACATGGGATTACAAAAAAATCCATGCGGCTGTCAAAGTGACTAGCTGGTTATGAACGTTCGTGGTTTATTCTCCGGACGCTGCCCTTCGCCAGAATATGCGATAGACATTCCGTTGAGTAGAATGGAGCGCTCAGTCCAGATAAACATCAAAGGTGAGCCACATCTTGGAAACTACGACCATCAACGTGACTAGCTCCCGCGATTTGCTGTCATACTATTATTTGGCGACAGTTCGACCATCGCAAACGACAATGTCTAACGTCTGCTCCACGTCGTGGTGTGTGTAAGATGGCGAATTTCGCGTTAATTAGTTCATAATGAGAAAAACTTCCGCCACATCTACTAAATTCTCTCCTTTCCTCCCCCCACTGCGATCCCGAAGCAATGGAGTCAAGAAGACGCAAGATTATACAGACTACCCAAGGTACTCAACTTTTATGTGTCCCCTCCGGCCAATTGTGCCACATTGCGTGACCAACCAACATTCAGTCTGCCTAAATGGCTGTTTCGATACCTGAGGTCTCTCACCCCAGGCGCTGCCACAACGGTTTGCTCAGCTATCGAGTTCCTAGAAAAGCTCGAGGGGATGCGGCTCATCATACTTCGATACTGCAGGAGCTGACAGTAGAAACCGTCAACGAAGTACTCGAGAGCCAATACGACGAGACGGACGAAACGGTGAAGCAAAGACATATTGTCCAACTCGTGAATTCTTTTTGGCAGACGTACTTCACCTTCGAGGGGATCATGAACACGTAGGTTAGAGAGTCGTCAGCAGGATCGTTGCCTTCGGGCTTCATCGCCGATGCAGTTCCCTCAAAAAAACTAGATATCCCGGTTTTCGCAACCTGCAGGCCAAAGTCGTGGACTTGATACGCTGATAATATTTTGATCATCATAAAACAAGATATGATCAAAGAATTTAATTATACCCCTTATTTCGTTCTCTCAGACCTGCAGTTCACAATTAAGACGGAAAGCAACAACCAACTGCGGTTTCTGGACGTTATCATCAATCTAAAATGGAAAGGGCGCCTGAAAACGACGGTGCATAGGAGGGCTACCCACACGCACCATATCCCAAGCTACCATAATGAGCGAAAGTTCGACCATCCATTCCGACGCTGTTCTTCGTGTCACCCAATGCAGGGTGGGTGTACGGATGGTGACTGGCGCATGAATTAGTTTATAATGATAGTAAACTTGCACAGCATCTACCACACTTTCTCTTCCCACACCATCCTGGGTCTGGTTTCGTGAAAGTGACACGAAACTTGGAAGTGAAATCGGGGGTATAGGCTGACAGAGCTAAATAGCCCGCCTACGTGTGCTACATTAGTCGTATTCGCGTACAATGAACCAGGATTTCCAGCAAGATTTCCATTGATACGGAGTGCCGCATAAGCCACATAACGAGGGAACCACTGCAGTCTAGATATTCGAGTTGTCAGTTGGCAGCCCTATAAGTCACGGCTTCTAGCGCGCCGTGGTAGATTCAAGCATTTCCAATCGTTTTTAGTGGGAACATGCGCTGAGTGGTATCGACCTCTCTCTCTCTCTCTCTCTCTCTCTCTCTCTCTCTCTCTCTCTCTCTCTCTCTCTCTCTCTCTCTCTCTCTCTCTCTCTCTCTCTCTCTCTCTCTCTCTCTCTCTCTCTCTCTCTCTCTCTCTCTCTCTCTCTCTCTCTCTCTCTCTCTCTCTCTCTCTCTCTCTCTCTCTCTCTCTCTCTCTCTCTCTCTCTCTCTCTCTTCTACCTAGCCAGTCATAATTGCACTGTCCGAGCCGGTCAGTGGGGATTAACAAGACCAAATAGTCCGTTGTGAGAGTTGGAGAAGCGGTAATCGTCTTTGCGGGGTTGTGGCGGGGGTCCTTTAGGTGGTGATTGATGGTGCGGGGACATTCGGAGTGTGAACATTGGTGCTGTTAGTGCTTCCTTTAGTGGAAGCCGGGAGAGGGAGTGACGATGGAGGCGTTTGCAGCGGTAGCATGTGGAGTTTTCGAGTCGTTTTTGCATAGGGATCGGAGATTTTCAGCGAGGTCGATCCGTGCGTGGAATTTTCGTTGAGAGCGCGGACACGAAGGAAGTGGTGGGGTGTAGGGGCCAAGGGTCCGTGGCGCTCACGAGCTGCATTTAGCTTTTACAGTGGCCATTGGTCTGGCTTCGTACATTGTTGCTTCAGTCCTCACTGCTAATCTCCAGTCCATTCGGTTCTGAACGAGATCCTTCAGGTCACCCGATAGATTTAAAGATCCATACGGAAAGTCCGCTGACGGTCCTTATTGCCTCAGTGTTGTCTTCTTGTCAGTGAACACCGAAGCGATGTATCCGTAGTCAAGTCACTTGCGTAATCTCTCATCGCCCATCCCCACGCGCATGGCTTTTATGTTAAAGATTCCGCACCGTTTCAAGACTAATGTCCGCAATCCTGTCTTACCACTTAAGAATACTAAAGTATTGTCCATAGGCAACTGAGGGGTGTTAATTGCATTTTCTGGCTTGATTGGCGTAGATAGTCCATATTTCCGCCCCACATAGTAGCGTTGTCAGAACTACCGCTCGGTATAATTTGAGTTTCATATTGATTTGAAGTTCATGGTGGTTCGAGATGAAAGCCTGCAATCAGCCGATCGCCTTGCTGATTGCGCAACTTCATCGTCAGTTTTTGTGCTGCGTGAGAGTGTACTGCCTAAATAGGCGAATTTGTCAAATATTTGGAGTTGAATATCAGTATCCTTGACGAAAGGACCGTTGTATGTAGTGTCTATCGATGGCCATCAATTTATCATTGCTGAAGATCAACCCGAAGTTTGCACTCGGGAGGCTCTGATAGTTGTGCTTCATTGCATATTCGCTTCTGTCCCAGTTTTGAGTGCGTAATCATCCTCGAAAGCACGTGGAGAGACCTATTGGGACATGCATGTTCGGGTATTGGGAAGTTGGTCATTGGTCCTGTGGACGATGCCGGTGCATTTTTTACTCAGCGCATTTTCCTCACTATAAACAATCTGACGCGCTTGAAACTATCACGGTGCACTAAAAGCCGTGGCTTGGAAGATTGCCAACTGACGGGAAAATTCGGATCGCGTGGTCAGCCCCGTGTGCATTTTGTGTGGAGTCGCTGACTGAGAGTCAGGCTGCAATGGATCCTTCTTAATGTAGCCTTTATGGTACATCCACTCCGTGAGATTCGAGCCAGGTGTGGTGGTACGCCCAGGGGCGGCTCCGGCCGCGCCCGCCACCTGCACCCTCTCCCATCTCCGGTCTTCCTGACTCTGTCATGACTCCGGGCTTAGGTGGGGGAGGAGGATAGAGTGCGGTAGCTGTAGCACAAGGCTACTATCACTTAAAACTAATCCATGCGAAAGTCACCGTCCCTACACTACCCTTCTGTGGAGCATATGGTGGACTAGGATGGTCTAAACGTCAGACGATACCGGTCCCCACAGCAGGCGTCCCTCAGCATGACAGCGGCCATGTTACTGAAGAGGATAGGAGTGATTATGAAGCTCTGCACCACTATAAGCACTCGTAATGTCACAAATGTAGGTGAGTGCAAACACTCCACAGAAGAGCGAGAACGCACTACGGCAATCTAGACGTCTTCAGCGCCTCCTCATGGTCAACCGTTATCCCCTCAACTTAAAAACCTCCAAAGTCTGGCGAGCGCTTCCGTACATTGACAGTCTCCCGCCCCAAAAGACCGCTGGGGATCGGCATCGCCCATCGACCAGAGTCAACTATTCGACACCTGGTTATAAGATCTAAGGTTGACAACCGAACAAGTCCTCCAGACGCAGCTCATGGAGGGAAGAGCAAATGCTAAGACCGACAAAACGTGAATCTAAACACGGGAAAACCTACGACGGACATACACGCGATCAGACCACATTCCAGGCCTGATGAAAATGCACCTGTCAATATTACTGCATCAACGTGACGGGGATGAATACGGTTAAAGGAGAGCAAACAAAACTTGCACCCAGGGAGACGAATAAGATAAATGCGGATGCGGGTGATGGCCGCCATCATCCAAACACCGCTCCCCGTCGAGAGGCATGCAGATTGACAAAAATTACTCCCTTTCCGCCCCGGTGACTACGGAAATTATAACTGTGTGCCTGATGAACGTTAAAGCCTAAACACACACCTCTCTGTTTCCCGCGGGTGATTAACGACTCTCCCACCCGGTCCTCCCTATAGTGTCTTCTGTCAAGATAAAGTCGTTTGAAAAACACCATGATGACATGACTATCAGCCCCTACAAAATATGATGAGGTTCAGTACGATACCTTTAATGGTGGAATCTTGTTTGCTTTTGACATGTCAGGACAATTATGGTTCCCGGGATGGTTTTTTCTTTTCATTTATGTCTTGAGATGCACATCTCTTCTGTTATAAATATCCAAGTAAAGACTCAAATGAAACCGTATATAAGGGCTGGAAGTGCAAGAGGCAATGAACCCATCTTTGGTTGGTGAGTCTGAAACTATTTTTTTTTTAATGAGCGTCCTGAGATTTGGACTAATGTTTCAAGTCTCAGATGAAAAAGTCTTAGCTTTTCCTCGGAGAGTAACAGTATTGGAGGCCCATAGACCTTGACTGGAGAAAATAGCATAGGTAGCTAGAGGTTGCGGGTGTGGTATTTGTACAAAAATAGGTTACTTTCGCCTTGAGTTCCGCTGCTGTAATAACGTTCCTCTTCGGAGTCCAAATTTAACATCAAGAAAAATAACCAGTTACCTATACGTATTAAGTAGGCTGCGTGCTAGTAGGAAGAACATTCTATTAGCAGTACGTTTAAGTATGCTTCTGTCACTAGCTGTTTTCACAAATTTCAAGAAAGCCAGTTTCTTCGACATAGGTGCGGAGTTTTACGAAGGATGCCATTCCAGTATTCCTTGCCTTCGTCTGTACCAGATCAGTTACTGATTAATATTCCCTCTGCGACCACTACCGAGGACCCGAAGACTTGGAGGCAAACGGAATGCTCACTTCTGCCTTACGATGTGGAATAGATCAGCGCACGGCGCCCCTATGTGAGATAGGATGAAACGATTAAAGAATCCGTCTTTGAAACATGCGAAAAAATTAGGAAGACATAAAATAGTAGTGGAAGCGCATTCACCGCTCGGGATACGGAACATGCTTGTCGCGTTGCGTCTTGAGCTCGATCTAGAGTCACAACAGGTAGTCGCATAGCAACCAGGAATAGATGAACTTATTAGCAGTTTTTAACAGGTCATACTCATTCTCAGGTTCTTGATAGTCTGGGATTTGAATACGGAATATTTGCTCATTGAACATTAAGTAGTTCAACGCTATGGCATTGAACCACGAGCCCAATGTCCTGTCCGTTGCATCCGAAAGTATAAATTACGGTGGAAATGCGTTCTCCTATCGGTTTACGAGATATACTTTCCTCCCAGAAATACAAACAGGAAAGAAAATAATTTCAGTGTACTTTTTTCGATACTTTATTCTCCTCCGAGTTTTATGAATTGAGAGCCAAGGCACAATTGGACGAGCGTGTCCTGCAACTCCATTGGTAACCGATAGGACAAAGGACTCGCCACTCAATGGTAGAGCGCTGGAATTTAACGCTCAACGAGCAAAGATTTTGGCTTTAAATTCCAGGCTAATCCAGACGTGGGACTCTATGACCGGCTGAAAACGAGTAGGGAACTAGGAATTGCCATTCCGGTCTCCTTTGCGTCTACAAAACCGTCTCATACTCCCGTCGAGGTCTCAAACAACACGGACAAAAGCGTCCCCCGTTACCACTGGCAGTTAAGTACGCGTCATTTTCTAAAACGCAATTATGTTTCACAAAGCCATCCAATAACGTTTTCTGACACACACACTCCGCCTGTGTAGACCTGTTCGAAATCCCGAAGACCAATTATCTGCGTCCCCCGTATCTTCAATTATCAAAGTTGGTTTTCATGAATCCAGATGCACAACTCCGAAAGGACTGTAAGGTATTAGTGTATTTTTGGTGAAGTTGGGAAAGCAATTTATCTAGTTGATATTTTTTACCGAGATATCATGCACATCATAGAGCTTTTCTTAGTGAAGAGAGCGTTGATATATCACGGGGATGGAGTCCTCATTGTCGACCAACGCTCTCTTCCCCTCATCCATGCACCCGTCGATATTCCCAGCCTATGAGGCTGGTA
Source organism: Schistocephalus solidus (assembly GCA_017591395.1). NCBI lineage: Eukaryota > Metazoa > Platyhelminthes > Cestoda > Diphyllobothriidea > Diphyllobothriidae > Schistocephalus > Schistocephalus solidus. Next base: position 108,774 of record WEDG01006026.1, read on the forward strand.
TTGGGTGCAGTAGCTGGTAGAGCTTGAGGAGCCTTGCCGGAGTTTTATAGCCAACAACATGAAAGTTTCCCAGATCAGAAGTCAGGGAAGACAGACTAGGTTCGATCCACTTTTACTGAGCGAATGAGCTCACAAGAGGCTCTGCCAACAGGTGCCGCCGGTGGTCTCTTCAAGCAAGGTCTTTCGCCCTTCGTGTCACCGTTTTATTGTTCGTCCAGACGTGAAGTGTGGGCGGTTGTGACCAACCGAAAAGAGAGAACTATCGATCGATGTCATGACGTCACAAGCCGGAGCTTGTGTCACGCGCCTGGATGGAGTTTGTCCAGCGTGAGTACGCACGACTTGACATACGAAGGCAACATGAGTCAGTGGCGACGGCGCTGATCATGAGAGTGGACTGCCACAGTACCCACAGGTTATACCGAAGGCGGTGCTTAGTGACGCCGAAGGAATGGTTAATGCCTAAAAAACATGCATAACCAAACGGTCAGAAAAAATGCACATGACGTCCACTGCAGCAGATATGTACAGGGGGCACAAGGGAAAGGTGAGTGTGTCTTGCGGCCTGAGTGTTGATGAGGAGGTAGTTGTAGTTGAAGTGTGTGGACTTAGAGGAAGTAAAACGGAAGACTGGATAGAGGGTCGGGGAGGTGGAGGAGCAGGAGACAGGGGACCAAAAGCCCTGGTCTGTAGTGTCCGGGACAGCAGCTTTAAGGCGGTCCATGGTCAAGACCTCATCACGATTTCCTTGTTGAATAAGAAACGTCTTCGTTCCTCGAGATATACCCCCGGATGGGGTTATCATAGGGTGTTTCCAACGGCCGGTGAGCTCGATCACATCGAAGATATACGTAAGAGCATGTCGCCAAGTCTTTCTCGATATAAAACTCGGAGACGAAGGACTTTCGCGATGTTGGGTAAAGCGTCCGCATAAATTGCTGGAGTCGGTGCAGGAGTTGGGTAGGATTATCGTCCGCACCACTAGTGCACCGATGCTGCGCAAGCTTGCTAGCACTATAACCTAATTCAGGCGCTAAGTAACAGTGTCGTGCCCTTTCCTTGGAGCACACGGTGAACATCGTTTGTCATAGTCACACTAACAGATCCTTAAGGAAGGCCTGCCGGGCGTCCTTATAGGGACGGTTTTTTCATCTATGTCAGCGCGCGCTCTTATTGACGTCGCCTTAGAAGAGTTGCTTGTGTAGGCGTTTGTCACCCGTCCTCACAAGGTATTCACTCGAGCGCAGTTGCCTTTGCCTGGTCAGGGCGTGGATGCAGAGGACTCTGGTCTGTACCAGGACATCGCTTTCCGTGATCCTGTCCTCTTTACCATAGCTTTGGTGTTCGCGGGCCTCATGTGAGGCGTAAGGGGTTCAGGCTCCTGACTTGTTGGCGTGGACAGTCCCCGCTCTTAATATCTTGAGGTTTCTGTTGGAGTGAAGTCCACACCATCCCACATAATAGTGGTTTTTTACATCAGTCTTATATGCTCACATGATAACTGTTATTGATATGTGATTGGCGGGAATTTAATGAATGGCAAGAGTTGGTGTCGGAATGATAAGCCGAACAGTCGAAAAGTCTGACATAAAGCGAGGACAGGTGCAAAAAATAAGTCCACTAGGTACATGCAAATCAGTTTCCTCAAAGGTTGGTGGCCACTAGATTTACCCGTCAGCTGTGTGCTAAGTCAGCATCTTAGAGTTGGCCGCAGGGAAGGAGGATCACTCCAGTCTTAAGGTGGACCCGTAGTGAACGGACTCCGTGCGCATGTTGCAATACTGAACCTCCCGCGACTACTTGCACACGCGCATCAGTGGCTGTCTGGTCCTCGCCAATTCCTGTTGTCCAATCTGGCCAATCATCTTCAAGGCTGACTCACTGCTGACCTCGCTGGATGCCCTGTGAAGACTCCGCACGGTCTCACACACTTGGGACGTCGCAGCCGTGGCGCCGGACGTACCCTAGTCCGGCTTGCAACTTCTTCCAAACCCTTCTTCGATAGTTTTCTACAGAATAAACTATCCTCCCAATGGGCGTCTCACTTCTTCTCCTCTTCTACGGAACCAGACCAGAAGGTCGTAGTGGTTATGGTCTGCCCTAATCACTCAAGTTGCTGTGATAAATCCTTCCAATATAGTGAACAGACTTGATCTTCAACTACTTTTAAGCTCTTTTGTATTGAAATACGGAATGATGTGGCAACGCAGTTACTAGCTAAAAGTCCAAGCACGCGTTCTTCGCCCACCTTTTGTCGCTGCATGACGCATTTGCCCAGGGCTCAGATTATCAATAGCCCCCTCCCCCTCCCCCAGCGTTCTCGTATGCTTTCCGGTATATGAACTCCAGTGTTAATGCTGCCCTTTTTAATATCCTTGGAACTTACTGCGCTGGCCTTGTGAAAGTCCTTGTGGACCAAGCTATTTAGGCTAGGTCTAAAAGTTGGTATGAATAGTTGAGCTAATCTACATCAGTTACTGTGACAAGATGCCAACAGTTTCTTCGGAGCTTGGTTTCAGAGGATTTAGCCCAAGTTCGTGCATCGATTTCCAAAGAAATAAAAACGATAGCATGGAAACTGAAGTTAGTACAGTAATCCTTCGCCACTTTGCGCTTTGCTTTTCGTCAACTTGATACGTCACAGATCTTCTTCTAGGATACGTTCTGCGGATTTTTGATATTACACAGGATTTTTATATCTTTATTATTTCCTTACGTTTATTTTAGTGTATACACCACAATGTCAAATAGAATATGAAGTGTTTTTGAGTGTTGAAAAGGGTAATCGGGTTTATCAGAGTATGTGAAGGGAATTGAATTCACGTTCGAAACGGCAGCTAATGGACAACTCCCATTTCTGGATGTCCTCGTACGTCGGAAAACTGATCGATCACTCCACATCTCAGTTTACCGCAAAGAAAACAAATTCTGAGGTTATCCTACACTTTGAAAGTAATCATCCTATCTATCACAAAAGGAGTTCTGTCTACAGTCTCCTAAATCGAGCCAAAACACACTGCTCTGATGAATAAATTTATCGAGCAGAAGTGAAATACCTCTTTAACTTTCTCTCTAAAAATGGATACCCGCGTGACTTCATGCATCGATGTCTGAAGCGGTAAAGACTCCAAAGAGAAATGTATTACAAACGACACGACCACCAAGGCACCCAAAACGATGACCTGGTGAACTATCCCATGCATTAAAAATGTATCAGAGCTTGTCGAAAGACAGCTAAGAAAACACCAGATACAAGTAGCACACCACCCTACATGTACTTTACGCTCACAGCTTGTACACCCTGAGGACAGGGTTAGCTACTTGGATAAAAAATTGTTGTCTACAAAATTCCATGTTCCAGTTGTAATGCCGTTTATTGAAGGCAAACTGGGAAATCTGTCTCGACCCGCCTACTTGAACATCAGTTAGCGGTTAGAAGACGAGACCATTTATCCCAAGTGACTATGCATACACTGGAAACAGGGCATAAATTTGCATGGGAGAAAACACGCATTGTTGGCACCTGCCCAACCAGAAAAGACCGTGAATTCCTGAAGCAATGCACTCAGATGAGGCATGCATCAACCGGTATGTCGATTTGGATGCCACATACAAAATCGTTAAGGACAAATTCAAACGTGCAGAACCAATCACGACGGGAGTCCATATACCAGAAACCGCATAGAGAACGCTGAAGGACCCACTGAGGAGCCGAACCCATCGTTGCTGCGTCATGCAGCAGCAGAAACATAGGCGAAACACATATCTGGGCTTTTGGCTAGTACCTACGTCGGAAGTACGGTATAACATCTTTGCCATCTTCGTGGAAATTGGAATAATGTGGGACCTCGGAACATAGCCCCCGTGATATTCGAGGTTTTACTGTGTACCAGAACACACAATGGAACACCGGGGGGCTTACTGATAAGCCGATTCACTCACGACTGCGTCACACAGTGGCACAAGATCGGTGAAACACGCGTGCCTGGGCTTTTAACTAGCACCTATGCCATCAATATCGTAAGTCATTCAGTATTTATATACCATTGACTGCCTGTTGGCAATTTTGGGAATATTACGCAGTTATGCCACAGTAGCTGATGCGTTTGAGCTCAAATATTCTTATTAACCTTCGGAGCGAGCCTAAAAGGCGTTGTTTCAAAGGATTTTCTCCATGTTACCGCATTAATCACAGAGAAAATTAAAAAAGACAACTATTTTGTGTTGCTTGGCATTGGCCACTGCAAGAAACATTTGGGAAAACTAAACTGAAGCCCTTATTCCACATCTTGTCATATTCCTAATCCAGCACACCAAACATCAACCGCTACTATTCATGGAATTTCTTAAACCTTAATATGGATGGAACTTTTATATCCTCCTGATTTAGAGAAATTTTACTCAAGTAAAAAAACTAGAGAGAAATCCAACCAAGTGGCAGATTTCAGGCAATCTGCCTAACCTTTACGGGACAGGGACGCTTATGCCATCCTGATCTTGATATAAGTGCAATGCACGAGATTATCAGATAGTGAAATATTTTGCACGCACTTACTTAAAAAATGTGAGTTTTAGGTTTATCCAAATTTTATTATTGAAAGACTGCAACATTTCCATAAGGCACACTTTCCGTGTTGTGGATAGCTTAATTCTCCAATCTGAGGTTTGTACGAGAAATTTTATTACTTGAGAGTATTCTCATTTAAACAAGAGAAGCAGATTCGCGTTTTTGTCTTCCTCTATAGCAAAAGTAGTGATGTTTAATTTGGGAGATTAATGCAAAGTATCAACTACCTGGATAATTGCCCTCTGGGATTTTGAATGTTTCATAAATTCTAGTGGTCTGAGGATAGTTTTGGCACAGAAAAAGTATATAAGAGTTACAGGTGGAACTATATTAGCAGCCCAGCTACTACCCGAAAGCTCAGACACCTGTTTCGCCAGTAGTACTTGCGCTGTATTTATGTTTCCACCTCTAACCTTGTTGGCCAGAAGTCCAACGCACTACCCACTGCGCCACGAGCTCGTTGTCTTGCCGGTTTCGATCGGGAATATTGACAATGGTAATGGGGCACTCACCGATCGGTTACAGGACTCACTCGTCCCGTTGTGCCTTGGGGCTAACTCTCAAGCCCCGCCAGCAGCCGTAAGGCAGCTAAGTACCATTACCAGTACCATTACCATTGTCAATATTCCCAATCGAAACCGGCCAGACAACTAGCTCGTGGCGCAGTGGGTAGAGCGTTTGACTTCTGCCCAACAAGGTCGCAGTTCGAGCTCGGGCGCCGCAGCACCTGGGTTTGGTATGACGGCTGATGACGGCTAATAAGCCAGAAATGGCCATTCCAGTCTCCCTTGTCTTTGTCGGTTATGTTATTCTGCCTATATACTTAGCTGCCTTACGGCTGCTGGCGGGGCTTCAGAGTTAGCCCCAAGGCACAACGGGACGAGTGAGTCCTGTAACCGATCGGTGAGCGCCACATTACCATATATATATATATATATATATATATATGGCAAGGACGTTATACCGTACTTCCGACATAGGTACTAGCTAAAAGCCCAGACACGTTTTTCGCCGATGTTTCTGTTGCTGCGTGACACAACAACGAGGGGTTGGGCTCCTCAGTGGGTCCCCAGCGTTCTCTATGCGGTTTTCTGGTATATGGACTCCAGAGAATAATCGGGTAAATAATTTCTGAAATTATTAAGTGCAGGACATGGAGTCAGGTGATTCGGACATGACTTTTTAGGGTCAGACCCGAAATTTCAATGAACATTTGGGTCGAAGACAATCAACCACTGTGGAATAACCACGTAATGCCCATTCTACAAACAAGTAGTACTACAAGTAGTATGAATCTAATATGACAAAGACGTTTTACCGTACTTCCGACATAGATACGAGCTAAAAGCCCAGACACGTGTTTCGCCGATGTTTCTGTTGCTGCGTGACACAGCAACGAGGGGTTTGGCTCCTCAGTGGGTCCCCCAGCGTTGTCTATGCGGTTTCTGGTGTATGGACTCCAGAGAATAATCGGGTAAATAATTTCTGAAATTATTAAGTGCAGGACATGGAGTCATATGATTCGGACATGACTTTTTAGCGTCAGACCCGAAATTTCAATGAATATTTGGGTCGAAGACAATCAACCACTGTGGAATAACCACGTAATGCCCATTCTACAAACAAGTAGTACTACAAGTAGTATGAATCTAATATGGCAAAGACGTTTTACCGTACTTCCGACATAGGTACTAGCTAAAAGCCCAGACACGTGTTTCGCCGATGTTTCTGCTGCTGCGTGACACAGCAACGAGGGGTTGGGCTCCTCAGTGGGTCCCCCAGCGTTGTCTATGCGGTTTCTGGTGTATGGACTCAGAGAATAATCGGGTAAATAATTTCTGAAATTATTAAGTGCAGGACATGGAGTCATGTGATTTCGGACATGACTTTTTAGCGTCAGACCCGAAATTTCAATGAATATTTGGGTCGAAGACAATCAACCACTGTGGAATAACCACGTAATGCCCATTCTACACACAAGTAGTAATCACGTAGTATGTAATCTTATATGGCAGCAGTACAGCACGCACTGTCCGACATATGGTACTTAGCTCAGTGCCCAGATCACGTGCCGCCATCGTTCGCCGATAGCCTGCTGACACAGCTTGACGTGCTCTGCCTCCTCGGCGGGTCCCCCAGCGTTCTCTATGCGGTTCTGGTATATGGACTCCAGAGAATAATCGGGGTAAATAATTTCTGAAATTATTAAAGTGCAGGACATGGAGTCAGGTGATTTGGACATAACTTTGAATGGTCAGACCCGAAATTGCAATGAACACGTGGGTCGAAGACAATCAACCACTGTGGAATAACCACGCAATGCCCATTCTACAAACAAGTAGTACTACAAGTAGTATGAATCTTATATGGCAAAGACATTATACCGTACTTCCGACATAGGTACTAGCTTAAAGCCCAGACACGTGTTTCGCCGATGTTTCTGCTGCTGCGTGACACAGCAACGAGGTTTCGTGTTCTCAGTGGGTCCCCAGCGTTCTAATGCGGTTTCTGGTATATGGACTCCAGAGAATAATCGGGGAAAATAATTTCTTGAAATTATTAAGTGCAGGACATGGAGTCAGGTGATCGGACATGACTTTTAGGGTCAGACCCGAAATTTCAATGAACACTTTGGGTCGAAGAAAATCAACCACTGTGGAATAACCACGTAATGTCCATTCTACAAACAAGTAGTACTACAAGTAGTATGAATCTTATATGGCACAGACATTATACCGTACTTCCGACATAGGGTACTCAGCTAAAGCCCAGACACGTGTTTCGCCGATGTTTATGCTGCTGCGTGACACAGCAACGAGGGTTCGGCTCCTCAGTGGGTCCCCCAGCGTTCTCTATGCGGTTTCTGGTATATGGACTCCAGAGAATAATCGGGGAATAATTTCTGAAATAATTCAGTGCAGGACATGGATGTCAGGTGATTCGAAACCTGACTTTTTAGGGTCAGACCCGAAATTTCAATGAAATTTGGGTCGAGGACAATCAACCACTGTGGATTAACCACGTAATGCCCATTCTACAAACAAGTAGTACTACAAGTGAGGAATCTTTATATGGCAAAAGACATTATACCGTACCTCCGACATAGGTACTAGCTAAAAGCCCAGACACGTGTTTCGCCGATGTTTCTGCTGCTGCGTGACACAGCAACGGGAGTTTCGGCTCCTCAGTGGGTCCCCCTAGCGTTCTCTATGCGGTTTCTGGCATATGGACTCCAGAGAGATAATCGGGGAAATATTGTCTGAAATTATTATAGGGCAGCATTGAGTCAGGTGATCTGACATGACTTTTTAGGGTCAGACCCGAAATTTCCAATGAACATTTGGGTCGAGAGACAATCAACCACTGTGGAATAACCACGTAATGCCCATTCTACTAAACAAGTAGTACACAAGTAGTATGAATCTCTATATGGCAAAGACGGTATACCGAA